>CM031374.1:64291069-64430226 GCA_018208015.1 Medicago ruthenica
TTTGAGTAAAATCTGAAATTTGGCAGAGGACCCTGGTTCATGACCAGTAAAACAGAGTTGAAAACTAAAGTTCAGAGCAGAAAATTAAAGTGCAGAAAGTAAAGGAATACAAAGAATTTGTCACCCAGTTCGGTGCAAACTTCACCTACTCTGGGGATACCAATCCAGAAGTATTAATTCTAAGACTCAGTCACAAGCACCTGTTTTTCCAGCCTTATCACTTAATCACTACCCGTATATACTTCTACCTAGGAACCCCTAATATAGAACTCACTTACTTCCTATCAAGTATCACCAGCCCAGTGATTATCAGACTCAACAAAAACAAACAAATTGAAGACACTCTTAAAAACAAAAAACTTCACTTGTGCTAAAAGCTTTAAGTGATTCAAAACAATGACAAACAACCACTCTACACAATTTGAGTGGTGCACATATAAAGCATAGCTTACAGACTCCAAAACTCTAATTTCTGGTTTTTGATACCACGTTCTCCAATCGCAAAGTCTTCTTTAAATAGCCTCAGCAGCACATAATTCTGAACACAATAATCTTCAATTGATATAGTTCTGAAATACTTTTGAAGCTCATAGAAGCAAATATATTTCTGAGATATATTTGCAAAGATCCTTTGAAATATATTCATAAATAAACACGAAGTCAATCTTCAATAAATCTTCACAAAATTATCAGCCTTCTGAAACATCAGCCTGGATATCTTCAATAAATTTTCAAAAGATACGCAGCAAGAATTAACAAAAAGAACGCAAAAACTCACTTCTGAAAGGCGCTTCTAAAGGTCAACAGAAGTCAACGTCTAAGGCAGCTTAGGTCAACAGAAGTCAACGTCTGTCATAACCCCATTTTTTGACTCATTTTTCTTTTGTTTTTCTCATTTTTTTTTTTATTTCTTGTTTTTCTTCGCTTTTATTTATTATTATTATTTCTTTATTTTTTCTTTTATATTAACTATTTTTGTATTTTATTTTTTTATTCTTTACTTTTATTTTACTTTTATTTCTATTATTATGACTATTATTACTCTTTTCATTACTATTATTTTTATTTATTATCATTATTATTATTTTTTTCATAACTATTATTATCACCCTTTTTTTTTAATACTATTATTAATTATCTTTTTTATACTATTATTATTATTTCTTTTTCATTAATACTATTATTATTATTTTATTATTTCATTATCATTACTATTATTATTTATTATTATTATACTATTATTATTTTTTTTTTCATTATTACTATTATTATCACATCACTACTATTATTATTATATATTACTATTATTACTATTATTATCATTATTATTATTATTATTATTATTATCTTATTATTATCTTTTTCATTCTATTATTATTATTATTATTATTATTAATATTATCACCCTTATCATTATTATCATTATTATCATTAATCATTATTATTATTGTTATTTCCATTATTACTATTATTATTATATTAGCTTTTCACTATTATTATTATTATTATTATTATTATTATTATTATATTATTATTATTATTATTATCATCCTTATTCTTATTATCATTTATTATTATTTTTCATTATTACTTGTATTATTATTATTATTTTTATTTTTTATTTAAGTTCATTCAGCAAAAGAACAAACAAAGAAGAAGAAAAGAAAGAAGGACACACACGTGCTGGGCACATGTGTTTAGACTCAGGAAAGAAAGAACAAGCCAAGCCAGGGCACGTGCTGGCACAACACTCATAAGCAAGTTGTGCTGCCCCTGGGCAGCACTTCTTCTTCCCCAATTTTTCTGCATCTGACCCTGCATTTCCAGCAAACCACTTGGCCTTTTCCCTTTATCAAAACCAGTCAATTTAAGCTGCAACTGCTTGCCCTGGTTCCAAAACCACTTGCCCCGTTTCTGAAACAGCTGACCCTGTTCCATTGTTTCTTCTTCCTTCCTCTGAGTGCAGAACCTTTTCCTTTGTTTCTCCTCAACCTCTGCACAATGCTTACCTTTTCCATTGTTTCCCCCAAGCTCTGGCACGAGCAACACCCTGTTTTCATGGTTTCCAGCAATTCCTGTCAAAATCAGCCCCATTGGGTTCTGAATTTAGTCAAGTTGTGCGCCCTCGTTGAAAACGTGCAATCCTCCAGACGTGTACGAACGCTCGGAAGGCTGTTGTGAAGTCGCCACCAAGTTTTTGTTTAAAGGGAACGTTGATAACCCTTGCGTTTTTTATTTGAAGGGAAACGATAATAAACCCTTGACGATAGGAAAGGACTGGTCATTGCAACCATTGTCGGGTTCGGAGTCGATTACGCAAGGGGAAGGTTTAGCACCCCTCACGTCTGTTGTAATCAACGGGAACCTCCTATTTAGCTAAAGCTTAAAATGTTTTTAAATGTTTTGCGTGCATGCTGTCTATGTAAAGGGAAAGAGAAAAATATGATGAAAGGGAAAAATGTTGTTTTTTTATTATTGTGCTTGACAAGATGACGATCTTGCTCCTACGTATCTCCCGGTAGACGGAGAATTCAAAGCGTACGTAGTTCTTTGGTAGAAAAACGTAATATGTTGGTTATTTTTTAATGAACGATGTTTTTAACCCGAATTCTTACGATCAAACGTGCTTGTATGCTCGCGCATGGGAGACTTAAGGTAAGCTTGTATGCTCGCGTATGGGAGCTTAAGCGTTTGTTTAGAATCGCGCTAAATTGATAAAACATGTCCGTTGGGGAAGAGGGTTCGATTGATCCGACGGGATCAAGAAAGGGTACAATGGACTCGACCGAGTCGAACATTGACCGAAATGACTCAAATGAGTCGGGGAAAGGTTCGATTGATCCAACGGGATCAAGAAAACGGGTACAATGGACTCAACCGAGTCGATCATTGACCAAAGTGACTCAAACGAGTCGAGGGATTGAATCTAGTGGCCACGGGGGACCAAAAGGTTCGAATTGACCACAAAGGGCCAAGAATTGGTTTTGGTGTGGTCGGATACGTTGAAATGGAATGACGATTGTCCGACGACGAGACATACGTCACGCATTCGTTCAATCGGGGGCAATGGAGAGACATACGTCAAACCATCCCTTTTTCATTCAAGTTTTTTGGTTGAATTTTTTAGAGATCCCAAAGTTTATCAAAACACTTGGTTTGAAACCCAAAATGAAAAGGTTTTAACAAATTTGTGAAAAACGCACAAGTTCGGCTCAATTTTGAAAACGGTTTTGAAGAGCGAACAAGTTCGGCTTAAGTTCACGTTTGATTTGAAAATCATGAACAAGGCTTTTGTTCAAGTTTGGTTTTGAAAACTGATGAACTTAGCTTATTGCTCAAGTTTGTTTTGAAAGTTTGTGAGCGTAACTTTTTTGCAAGTTATCCAAAAAAAGTACGCTCGAACTTGTGAATCCTTCAATATTATGCAAATCCTTGATATGGTTTGGATAAATGAATTTCAAACCTCTTAGGTTCTGAGTTCTAAGGCTAGAACCTCAAAAAATTGGCTGTTTGGGAGCCTAAACTCAGATTCTGAGTTCGGTCATGGTCGCACTGCGACCAGAGCTTCGCACTGCGAACAATGCGAAATTTTGAGTTCAGAAGCTGCTTCTGAACTGTGGTTCAGAAGCAACTTCTGAACAATCTCAGAACCTTTAGGGGAGTGAAAAGCTTTGAGATTTAGCAATAAAGGAGCTAGACAAACCAGTTTGAATGTTTTGCAAACCTTGGGATTTCTTTTGAAATTCAAAAGGGGTTTTTAGAGCAAAAGGGATTTGAACAAAATTTAAGATGCAAGCACAACTATAAATGAAAGGCAAAGACTTAGAACACTTACAGAGATCCTAGCAAAGCTCCTGCTGCAAGGAAATGAAATGAACTTGAATGGTTGGAGGTTTGTAAGGTTTGAATGTTGGTGAGTATGAGCAATGAACTTGTGTAATGCTTTGATTTGGAACTGGTTTTTGCTATGGGTTAGTGTTGTTTCAAGTGCTCAATGGCTGGTTTTTTTCTGGTTGTGGTGAGTGAGTGTAAGTGTGTTTTTTCTAAGTGTAAGTGTGTTTTTTCTAAGTGTTTGAACCTTATGCATTGCTTCCTATTTATAGGCCCAAACCAAATCAATTTTCATCATGAGAAATCCCCCAAATCCAGCTGATATTGTGGGCTAGGATCAGGCTAAATCACTTTGCATTTAATGCAAAAGTGAAGAGGTGACCTTGCCTTGTTGCAATGGTCAAGACTTAGCCAAATCCAGCCACTAATTCAATGGATTTTGGATAGAAATGATGATGAAAACAGGGCTGGTTTGCAAGTGGTTGTCCCTTGGGATTGGTCCTTGCAATCTTGATGGTTAAGCAATAAAAACGTGCCACTGTGATGTGCAGAGGTTGGGGAGAAACAAAAGGCAACATGTGGCTGGTGTGAGGAGGAAGAAAAGCTGCTGAAAAATAGGGCAGCACTCATGGCTTTTGGCAAGTGAAAACCAGCTGGGTTTGACTGGTTTTAGGGAAGAAAGCAGGAAGAAAGTCCACAAGCTGGTGGCTGGCAACCTTAGGGTCAGTAGCAGGTCACTTGGGAGGACAAGAGCTGCCCAAGGGCAAGCGAACTTGCTTGGCACATGCTAGGTGGAAGAAAAAGCTTCTTTCCTTGGCATTAATGGCAAGTGCTCCAATTCTGGCTTTGCTGAGCTCAAATAGCCATGAATGATGATAAAACAATAATAAAAATGATATGTAATAATAATAATCACAAAAATGAAATAAATCAAAGAGATTAAAAAATCTGCAAAAAATTCGCAGACTTCGCAGAGCGAAGGGGACTTTGCTCTGCGAAGTCCTCATTTCAGAAATGTTGACTTTTTGTTGACTTTGACTTTTCTCTCTTTTTTTTTTATTTTTTTTGAAATTGTTTTTGAAAAGCTTAAGACAAAATTAGGGTACAACAGCTGCCCCTACTTAATTGTTTCTTTGCATAGAGTGTGTGAGTGCCAAGGGCATCTCATGAACTCTTTGCGAAGATCAATTAAGTAAAAGAAGGACCCAATTTTGTCCTTCGCGGTACGAAAAGATTATAGTTAAATAAGTAATGCAAGGTCACCTGGTTGGGCTACTGGCGATAAACTACAAGGTAAAAGATCATCACCTAAACAGGTGATTTCGATCTGAAAAGGTAAAGATCGCCACCTAATTAGGTGATTGGATCTGAAAGGTAAAATGATCGCCACCTAATTAGGTGATCGATCGGACAAGATAAAGGATCGTCACCTAAAGGTGATCGGATCTTAAGATAAAGGATCGCACCTAAAGGTGAATCGGACTGAAAGATAAAGGATCGTCACCTAAACAGGTGGCCTTAATCTGGAGATAAGGATCGTCACCTAAACAGGTGGCCTTAATCTGGAAAGATAAGGATCGTCACCTAAACAGGTGGCCCGTAATCCTGGAAAGATAAAGGCTCGTCACCCTTCAACAGGTGGCCTTATCTGCAAAGATTAAGGATCGTCGACCTAAAACAGGTGGCCTTACTCTGGCAAAGATAAAGGATCGTCACCTAAACAGGTGGCCTTATCTCCGAGACGTGTGATGAACGCTCGCAAGGTAAAAAGATTGTCACCTAAACAGGTGATTTCAATCTGACATGATCGTCACCTAATCAGGTGATTGGATCTGACAAGTCGTCGCCTGAATAGGTGCTTAGACTTATCTGGGGAAATAGGACATACCGCTGTGGGGATAATGTAATCGTCTCTAGGCGTGGGCTAGTACTTAGATTGTTGAAAAGGGAAAACATGATTGTATGATGCATGACATGCTTCAGTGTTGTTTTATGCAATATGTTATGCAATATGGTAGATATGAGGTAGACTCAATCTGAATTTTGTTTGGGAAAACTCAGCTGGGGCATCCTAATGGCCGTGAGCAGGTCACTTGGGGATGTGATAAATTGGGAAGAAAACCGCTGGGGTTATTCTAGGAGAACTTACTGGGGAAGCTCTGGAATGGGTTCACTGGGGAACGCTAGAGATGATTGATGGATGTTGGTGAATATGTGATATTCACTGGAGAATATTGGTTGAGAATGCATGACATGAATATGAGATGCATGTATATGAATGATTTGGATATGCATGTATGAATGACTTGATATGATGCATGTATTATGATATGCAGACGTCATGGTGGACGCTGAGGATTAAAGATTGGATGCCGAGCAAAGTCAGACTTTTGCTGGGGATTTGTGTTTGGATGTGAGTAGATGCCAAGCATGGTTGGGCTTTTGCTGGGGATTTGTGTTTGTGAATGTCAATGATGATTGGGCTTTTGGGGTTGAGACTCCCTGGGGAATGCCAATAAGATTTGGGTTTTGTTGGATTATAAGGATCATTTTGGAAGCATGATCGATATCCAGCCTTGGTGGATGGAAGAGATGTTTGGGGTATTTTGACTAGGGAATTCTGTTCCTCCAACCCTTGGGATCTTTGCGCTTCACGTGCCGTGAGCTACGCACTTGCTTTTGCTGAAGAGCATGAGTCTTAAGATGACTGACTAAATCGTTCTCAGGCTCTGAATCTTTTGGTGCAATATTGGGGATCACCGCAATTCTTTCGACATTTACGAGATTCAAGTAAAAACATCATTTGTTCTTGCAAGTTTTTTTTTAGTTATTATTGTCCATGTTTCAATGCATTTTTATCATGAGTAAAAACAAAATGTTATGCGCTAATGAGAACACACAATAATGAAAAAGGGTGAAAAGAAATTTATTCAATGCAGATTTGATTTCTTGAATGGGTAACAATACATGAAGTGAGAAGTGATTACTCCTCTGGGGAAAGGGTAGAGAAAGACAAGAAAAAAGCAAAAACAAAAAAAGAAAATTGTTTGAGGGTTGTTTTGGGTACAACACATGCTATTTTCCTTATGACTTCGAAATTCTTTGAAAGGTGATGACGAGACCGATTCCTCCCCTCTTGAATCTTGTTCGGGTTTTGAATGTTGCAGTCATTTGCCTTTCTTCTTTTGTAAACCCCTAACTTTTGCCTAGACCGCTCTTTCGAGTTTTCAGTCCACCGGGGTGTATTTCCTTTTTTGATGTCCTTAATTTTTGCCTAGACCGCCTTTTCAGGTTTTCGATCTACCAGGACGCTCTCTATTGCCTAAACCGCCCTTTCAGGTTTTCGATTTAGCGAGTTTTTCTCTTTTTTCTTTCTTTTAGGCATAATACTTCTTGACTGCATCAGAGTTTATGGAAAGTGGGAATTCTTCGCCGTCCATAGCGGTGATGATTAAAGCTCCGCCAGAGAAGGCTTTCTTTACCATGTACGATTCATCATAGCTGGGAGTCCATTTCCCTCGGGGATCCTTGTGGATAGGTAATATCCTTTTGAGCACTAGGTCTCCTTCTTTGAATTCTCGAGGAAGGACCTTTTTGTCGAATGCCCTCTTGAGTCTCCTTTGATAGAGCTGTCCATGACATATCACTGTTAGACGCTTTTCCTCTATGAGGTTCAGTTGGTCGAACCTTGTTTGGACCCATTCAGCTTCTTCTAGCTTGGTTTCCATCAAGACCCGTAACGAAGGGATTTCCACCTCAATGGGAAGCACGGCTTCCATACCGTATACTAAGGAGAAAGGGGTTGCCCCGGTTGAAGTGCGAATGGCTGTTCTGTAGCCATGTAGTGCAAAGGGAAGCATCTCGTGCCAATCCTTATATGTTTTTACCATCTTTTGGATGATTTTCTTTATGTTCTTATTGGCTGCTTCTACCGCACCGTTCATCTTTGGCCGATATGGTGAGGAATTATGGTGCTCGATCTTAAAGTCTTTGCACAACTCCTTCATCGTCTTATTGTTCAGGTTTGCCCCATTATCCGTGATGATTCTATGGGGAGTGCCGTAACGGCAAATGATTTCCTTTTTGATGAATCGGGCTACCACTTGTTTGGTTACGTTTGCATACGAAGCTGCTTCGACCCACTTGGTGAAATAGTCTTTGGCAACGAGGATGAAGCGATGTCCATTTGATGCTTTGGGCTCGATCATTCCAATCATGTCTATGCCCCACATAGAGAATGGCCAGGGTGAGGTCATGACATTTAGGGGAGTTGGTGGTACATGCACCTTGTCGGCGTAAATTTGGCACTTGTGACAAGTTTTGGCATAGCGGAAACAGTCAGCTTCCATGGTTAGCCAGTAATAGCCCGCCCTTAGGATTTTCTTTGCCATTGCATGCCCATTGGCATGGGTCCCAAAAGATCCCTCGTGGATTTCTTTGATGAGCATGTCCGCTTCATGTTTATCCACACATCTGAGCAAGACCATGTCATAGTTTCTTTTGTAGAGGGTGTTTCCGCTGAGGAAGAACTGGGATGCCAATCTCCTGAGGGTTCTCTTGTCGGTTTGTGAGACATTTTCTGGATACTCTTGTTCTTCGAGGTATCGCTTGATGTCGTAGAACCAGGGTTTGTTGTCAAGTCCTTCTTCGGCTAATGCACATACAACCGGTTTATCCATACGATCCATCTTTATGATTGGCGCCTCATTGTGGAAATTTACTTAGTACATTGATGATAATGTAGCCAAGGCATCGGCCACCTGATTTTCTTCTCGAGGTATGTGATGGAAGGTGATTTCATCAAAATGCTCAATCAATTCTACAACCCGGGCTCGGTAGGGAATCAAATTGGGATGTTTTGTTTCCCATTCTCCTTTGACTTGATAGATGACTAAGGCTGAGTCACCGTATACTTCAAGGTTTTTGATCCTTAGATCAATGGCTGCTTCGAGGCCTAGGATGCATGCTTCATATTCTGCCATGTTATTGGTGCAGTCAAAGCATAACCTTGATGTGAAGGGTTGGTATTATTTCCTTGGGGAGATTAAAACTGCCCCGATCCCGTGCCCCATGGCATTTGAGGCGCCGTCGAAAGCGAGCTTCCATCGAGCTCTTGGTTCTGGCCCTTCATCATCGCTTGTGACCTTTTCGTCATTCAAAGCTACAACGTCTTCATCAGGGAAGTCGAATTGTATAGGTTGATAATCCTCCAATGGTTGGTGAGCAAGGTGCTCGGATAAAACACTCCCTTTGATAGCCTTTTGAGCAACGTATTGGATGTCGTACTCAGACAGCAGCATTTGCCAACGGGCTATCTTTCCTGTGAGGGCAGGCTTTTCAAAGATGTACTTGATGGGATCCATCTTGGATATCGACCACGTTGTATGGGTCAACATGTATTGCCTTAAGCGTCGAGCAGCCCATGCTAAAGCGCAGCAAGTCTTTTCAAGCGAGGTATACCTTGATTCACAGTCGGTAAACTTCTTGCTTAGGTAGTAGATTGCGTGCTCTTTTCTTCCCATTTCATCTTGTTGTCCTAACACACAACCCATTGATCCTTCAAGTACGGTTAGGTATAAGATGAGGGGTTTACCCGGAACCGGAGGTATTAAAATTGGTGGTTCTTGCAGGTATTGTTTGATCTTGTCAAACGCTTCTTGGCAATTCTCGTTCCAATGGACGGCTTGGTTTTTCCTTAGCAGTTTGAAGATTGGTTCGCAGGTAGCTGTCATGTGTGAGATGAACCTAGCGATGTAGTTCAATCTTCCTAAGAAACCCCGGACCTCCTTCTCAATATTTGGCGCTGGCATATCTTGGATGGCCTTTACCTTGTCAGGATCCACTTCAATACCCCTTTGGCTGACGATGAAACCCAATAACTTTCCGGATCTAACACCAAATGTGCACTTGTTAGGATTTAAGCGCAGCTTGAATTTTCTCAGGCGTTCGAAAAGTTTTTGTAGATGGACTAGATGATCCTCCTCCGTTTGGGATTTGGCAATCATGTCATCAACGTAGACCTCAATTTCCTTATGGATCATGTCATGGAAAAGAGTTACCATTGCTCTTTGGTATGTTGCCCCGACATTTGTTAATCCGAAAGGCATTACCTTATAGCAGAAAGTTCCCCATGGGGTGATAAATGTGGTTTTCTCCATGTCCTCTGGAGCCATCTTGATTTGGTTATATCCCGAGAAGCCGTCCATGAAGGAGAAGACTGAGAATTGGGCGGTGTTGTCCACCAATATGTCAATATGTGGCAGCGGGAAATCATCCTTTGGGCTTGCTTTATTCAAGTCCAGGTAATCTACACACATTCTAACTTTGCCATCCTTCTTTGGGACTGGCACAATGTTGGCAACCCATGTTGGATACTTGGTTATGGCTAAAAAGCCGGCATCAAACTGTTTTTTGACCTCCTCTCTAATCTTGAGAGCCATATCGGGTCGGGTTCTCCTCAATTTCTGCTTTACTGGCGGGCATTCTGGCTTGAGTGGCAGTTTATGTACGACGATGTTAGGGTCTAAACCTGGCATGTCTTGATACGACCAAGCGAATACGTCCACATATTCTTGTAGCAGCCTAACCAACTTTCCCTTCACATCCTCTTGCAGGGAGGCTCCTATTTTGACCTCTTTTTTATCCTCTTCGGTCCCCAAGTTGATCACTTCAACTGACTCCTTGTGGGGTTGTATTACCCTACCCCCTTGATTTGCAAGTCTGGACAATTCTTCAGGCGGTTCATAATCGTCCTCTTCATTATCTTCCGTTTGATTAATTGGGAAATCGAAGTCATAAGGGATTAAGGCAGTGTTGTTTTTGGAGGGTGGATTTGTAGATCTGCATGAGTATGATTTTTTTTAGGTTTTTTGTAGCAAAATTTTTTTTTAACATAAATGCAAAAAGAAAAAAAGAACTCAATTGGACATAAAAATGTGATTTTATTCATGATTGAAAATAACTTTAAAACATGGGGGCCCCACACAACTAATTATTTGCCTTGGGCGGCAAAGCTAAATGATGATTTTTTTTTAAAAAAAAAGAAGTGAAAACAAACATGGTTTATTACTTGAGCTTGGTAATGATCTCGGGAATTGCGATGGCCCTCCAATTGTTCAAAGTTTCATCCAAAGCACAACGGTACACCAAATCAGGCACGTCTTCATCCACGTCTTCAAGCAGAGCCACTTGATCTTCATTGATAAATCCCGCACTGACAAATGTTTCCAAAATGGGGAGGATCCCTTGCTTTGGAGGATTTGAGGAAGTTTCGGCTGATGGATGATATCCCAAACCGAAGCGATTCTTCTTCTCCGGTATGTCCACTAATTTGCCCCATCCAGTTGGTCGGCTCTCTTCTAGAGCTTCTCTTATTGCCCTCCATGATGACATGGCTGACCTAGCCTCTTCCTTGGGCTTTGAGCTCAAAGTCACGACATTCGCCACTTCTAAAGATTGGAAGGGAACATCCACAGCTTCTTCGTCCGTTTCTATATAACGGAACGACGAAAGATGGCTTACCATCATATCCTCTTGCCCGGAAACTACAATCATCTGGTTATCGACAATGAACTTAAGTTTCTGGTGTAGGGTAGAGGTGATGGCTCCGGCGATGTGAATCCATGGTCGTCCGAGAAGACAACTGTAAGTTGGATTAATATCCATGACTTGGAAGGTTATAGAGAAAACCTTGGGCCCAATTTGAACTGGTAGGTCGATCTCCCCTACGACGGCTCTTCTTGACCCATCAAAAGCTTTTACTACCAAAGCGCTTGGCTTCATTACTGTCTCTTCACATGATAGCTTTAGGAGGGTAGTCTTGGGCATGACGTTCAATGATGACCCCGTGTCCACTAACACTCGAGAGAGGATGTGGTCCATGCATTTTACGGAGATATGTAAGGCGCGGTTATGAATATGCCCCTCGTTGGGTAGCTCATCGTTGTTGAAACCCAAGTACCTACTCGAGGTAATATTTGCGACTATCCCGTCGAATTGGTCCACATGGATGTCCTTGGTGACATGTGCCTCACTGAGGATCCGCAGTAATGCTTCTCGGTGTGTTTCCGAGCTTAGTAGTAGGGATAACATGGAGATTTTGGAGGGAGTTTGACCTAATTGGTCGATGATCTTATACTCGCTCTTTTGGATTATTCTTAGGAACTCCTCGGCCTCCTTTTGTGGGGCTGCTTTTTGAGAGGGTCCCGCTTGGTTCTCATTTTCTTCCACGCTATTTTCTTTGAGCGGCTCTCTCGGTAGTACGGCCGGTGTCTTCCCGAGCTCTTTCGGAGCGAAGACTCTACCACTTCTGGTCATTCCTCCAACACCGGTAATGTTAGTGATGCTGGATTCAATTTTTGCTAGTGGTTTTCCTTCCACATAGGCCACAGGTTGGTAGTTCCATGGTACCTTCTTCGTGCTTTCAAAAGAGAAGGGTGCAGGTACGTGGAATGTTATGGGCTGTATAGGTATTGGTACCTCTCTCCTTTGGTACGGGATTTCGAGAGGTTTTGGGTCATGAGACTCCAAGGTAGCAACGTCCGTGCTATCCCTTATATAGCCCATTTGGATCCAACCTTGGTCCATCAGCTCTTGAAGACAACTCTTCAATTTTCCGCACTTGTCCGGGTTGATTTTGCAGGCTTCGCAGTCGGCGTGCATCTCCTCAAACAAACCAAAACCGGTTAATCGCTCCCTTATGACTGACAGGGCAGTCTTTACATTGGCTACCTCCTTGATTGGGCCAAAGTCCTCTTGTTCTTCCACCGCATTTACAGAGGGACCCGCATGCCCCGACAATGGATTATTTTTTACATTGGAATTCTCCTCCTTGAAGGATAACAACTTCCGGTCAATGAGACTCTGGACCTTGTATTTGAGTGCTTTACAACCTTCAATATTGTGCCCCGGGGACCCCGCGTGGTATTCACATCTTACGTTGGCATCATACCAAGGTGGATATGGTGGCACCAAAGTTGGTAGTGGTTTTATCTCAACCATTCCCTTTTGAATTAAATACGGCAAGATCTGACCGTATGGCATGTGTACAGGATCAAACTGTACATTGCGATAGCTATTCCTCGGGCCAGTTTGGTTCCTTGGTGGGTACCCGCCTTGTTGTTGCTGCCGATTTTGTTGAGGCAACACTGCTGGTTGTCGAGGTGGAGTCGTGGGGATTACTTGAGGTGAGTAATGCCCTTGAGCTGCTGCTGCTGCCACATATGGATAATTGTAGCGAGGCATTTGATTTGATGGTGGGCAAGAGGGTCCCACTAGAACAGCATTCGTCTCCCCCTCTTTCTTTTTATGAAAGTTACTGGGGGGTCTCCTAGCTCCACTTTGAGTTTCTAGAGGGCTTTGGATCTTTCCCCTCTTTACTCCGTCCTCTATTCTTTCACCAATTATGACTAGATCGGAAAAGCCGAAAGATGTGCTTCCAATCATTTTGTCATAATATGGGCCTTGAAGTGTGCCCATGAAGGTATCGACAAGCTCCCTTTCCAACAATGGTGGTTGTACGCGAGAAGCTAGTTCTCTCTGTACTCCTTGAAGGACTCGTTGCTTCTTTGCACGAGGTTTTGCAATTGCATCCTATTTGGAGCCATGTCCAAATTATATTTGTATTGCTTTAAGAAAGCATCGGCTAAGTCCTTCCAAGTTTGGACGTGGGTACGCTCAAGTTGCATGTACCAATCCAATGACGCTCCGCTCAAACTATCTTGAAACACATGCACCATGAGTTTCTCGTTCGTTGCGTAAACCGCCATCTTCCTACAGAACATCCGTAGATGGTTCCGAGGGCATTGAATTCCCTTGTACCTCTCGAAGTCCGGTACTTTAAATTTTGGAGGGATTACCACGTCGGGCACTAAGCACATGTCGAAAGTATTGTGGGCACCGTATGAGCTGGATCCTTCGACAGCTTTTAACCTTTCCTCCAAAACGCGATACATTTGGGTAGTATCGTTGTCTTGGTGGGTACTATCAAGAGCAGAATGTCTTGGCTGATTGTCTTCCACATTATGAGGAACAACCTCATGCTGAGCAGTGGAATTTCCTTGAGGACGACGCTCTTCGTTCCTAACGGGAATTGTAAGCGGTGGTGGTGGAGGTGGCACATGGCCCTCATTTTCAAGTGGTGGGGTATATCCTAGAGGTAAACCATAAGGAGGCCATTGCACATTGGCTGCATCCGTCGTTGGATGAAGGTTACTCTCTCGGGCCGATAGAGTTTGCATTAACTCTAACATCTGATCCATCTTCCCCTTCATCTCATCAACCTCTTCTCTCAAAGCCGCTTGAGTTTGTTCCAAATTGTCCATGATCCTTTGCTTGTTGGCTCGTGTTCCGTACGAGTGTTGGAGATCGGGCTCTTGGACCGAGGGCTTTTTGGGTTTTCGGGCTATGATTGCTTTGAACTGTTTTTTAGAGAAATGAATGAGTGTTTTTTTTTATGAAAAATGCATGAAGATGCATGTGAATGTATGTATGCGATGAGTATCCAAAAACATGCGTTTTTTTTCATTTTGCTTTACGAGGGAATTTAAAGGCGCACAATTAATATTAGCAGTTTGAAATATTAAAGGCCGGAAAACTGATATTGCTTCAAAATATTATTTGATTAGATAGCATTTGTTTACAAAGTGTAACTAATGCTAATACAAATCAAATAGCCGCTCGCTTTTCGGCTTTGTCCATTTCTTCCCTATAGAAATCTATGGTGTCCTTGCAGAACTTCATAAACTTCTGGATCTCCGTAGGGATGACAAAGTAAGGCATGACCATCTCGGCCTTTGCTAGCTTCTTTGGAAGTTGGGTGATGACCAAGTTCGAGAATGCAACCAATTTAGTGAAATCCTCACTTAATCGGGTGGCGTCTTGCCATACAAACTCAATCACTTCCTTTCGTTGATCTAGCTTGACCCTTGCACTTCTAATTTCATCGTGTAGTTGTGCAATATGGTCCCCGTGTGCTCTTGCAATCTTGTCGAAGTATTCTTCGAATTTCTTGATGTCCGCTTCGAGACGATTGCATTTTAGCCTCCCTTGATGAGACAGGCTCTCATGTCTTTGCCGTTGGACGTGTTCGACTTGCAGCTGCTCTTTGTAGTTTTTGACTACTTCTTGGAGCTGTTGATCTTTCTCTTGAAATTTCAACCTCCATTTCTTTTGAGCTTCGATGGCTAACTCGCCGAACTTCTTGAGCTCTTGGTTGGAATGCAAGATTCTTTCCAATTCTTCATCCTTGGCCACAAGGTTGGCATCCACACTAACCAAGCCGCCTCCTATCCAATCTCTCTTCCCCTCGGAGATTTTTAGCCGCTTTTGGCACACTAGGAGAGAATTTGTCGCTTCATCTCGATCTCTCTTCGTCCTAGTGATTTCTCCTAAAGCTTGGAGGTGCTTCAATTCTAAATCTCCATTTTTGTTTCGAATTTTAGTTTTGAGTTCCTCCGCTTCTTTGTTGGGAATGGTCGTGCTTGGCTTAGGTGTAGGAGATTTTGGAGGGCATATGACCATGAAGGGTAGCTTGATTGTTTTAACCCTCTCCTTCACCCATTGAGTATAAAGAGGTTTGGCCACGCAATTCCTCTTGCCAACCTTTCCTTTACGCACTTGGTTCCAAGCTCCTCGGATTCTCTCTAGCAATGCCGGGTCTTGATCACCTTCCCTTAAGAAGAAAGCTTCCAACAAAAGGTCATTGGGTTTGTCTTCCATTGAAAAACCTAGTTGTCGGAGAGAGAGGACCGGATTGTAGTTTATGCATCCCTTAGTACCAATGAGGGGTACATTAGGGAAGTCCCCGCAACTGAGGATGATTTCCGGATCCTCTAAATTTGGAGAAAACCAATGGATATCCTTCTCGGCGAGAGTTGTCATCCGTTGCGACCATTTGAGTTTGGCCCGGTTTTCCACAAAGTCTCGGCTTCTTGGCATATGTGACATCAACCAAGCTTGCACCAAAGGAGTACAACAAGAAATTATGCGTCCCCTCCCTTGTTCATGCCTATAATAGAGGGAATGATAAAAATCCGCCAAAAGAGTGGGAACCGGATTTTTAGTCATGAACACCTCTAAAGCCGGAAAGTCTATGAAATCGTCCATGTTGGGGAATAAAACAATCCCGTAGACTAAGAGGGCTAGGATGGCGTTGAATGCTTTCCCCTCTTTGCTAGCTAACAAATCCCGAGCTTTGGTCTCCAAGAACTTTCTTGTGAATCCCTTAATGTTTCCTCTAATTTCCAAGTTGGATGCTACTTCTTGGACATTAAGGTACAAGGATTCGGCGATGGCCTCTAATGTAGGGTCTTTTCCCGGACCGAGATAGAGCTCATGGTCTTTCATGCTACAACCCAAAATCTTTTCAAATTCTTCCAAGGTTGGAGCTAATTGGAAATCTTGAAAGGTAAAGCACCGGAGCGGTGGGTCGAAGAATTGAGCCAAAGTGGTTAGAGCCGTTGAATCTATCTTCACGGGTAGGAGATCAAGTATTAGCCCATAGCTTGCTTCGAAAATACTCTTGTTGGCCGAAGAGAGCCTTTTACTTAAAGCTAACAAACTTTCCACTTTAGGAGCCTTGATCTTGAAAGCGAGCGTATTTCTATTCCCGGAATCCATATTTTTCTTTGCTAATATTTGGTTGTTCTTTTTAAATTCCTATAAAGCAAAATGATATGCGAAAATTAATTTCATGGATGCAAAGGTATGGTTTATGAAGGTTCGGAACTTCCCCCCATCCTCACGTGTAGGCTCTAAAGATGATATTTTCTAAAAAGGTCCCTAGATTCACGGATCTCACATGGAAGTAAGGTCGTCGATTGCGAACTTCGCATGACTTCAATACATTCCAAGTGAAAATCTGCTCTAGGCGGGGTTGGGCATCCTACCTCACGGACATACGTCGACGCGGGCTTCCGCTCACAACCCCTTCCTAACTTAATTTTTTCTCAAGCTCGGGTAGAGAGCCTCACACGTCCGGCATTAACCCGAACAATGTGGAGTAACATCGCTCAAGTAACATCCCCGCAATTGATATATATGATATGAATATAAAGCAATATAAAGTAGTTATAAACATAAAGCAAGAGAATGACATAGATAATGAAATAAAAGCATGCACGCAAAAAATATAAAAACATTTAGCTTAAAAGCTAAATAGGATAGGCTTGACTCGCTAGTGGGAAAAGGGTCCCCAGTGGAGTCGCCAGTTGTGCGCCCTCGTTGAAAACGCACAATCCTCCGAGACGTGTACGAACGCTCGGAAGGCTGTCGTGAAGTCGCCACCAAAGTTTTTGTTTAAAGGGAACGTTGATAAACCCTTGAATTTTTTATTTAAAGGGAAACGATAATAAAACCCTTGACGATGAGGAAAGGACTGGTCATCGCAACCATTGTCGGGTTCGGGAGTCGATTACGCAAGGGGAAGGTATTAGCACCCCTCACGTCCGTTGTACTCAACGGGAACCTCCTATTTAGCTAAAGCTTAAAATGTTTTTAAATGTTTTGCGTGCATGCTTGTCTATGTAAAAGGGAAAGAGAAAAAATATGATGAAAGGGGAAAAAGTTGTTTTTTATTATTGTGCTTGACAAGATGACCATCTTGCTCCTACGTATCTCCCGGTAGACGGAGAATTCAAAGCGTAAGTAGTTCTTTGGTAGAAAAACGTAATATGTTGGTTATTTTTAATGAACGATGTTTTAACCGAATTCTTACGATCAAACGTGCTTGTATGCTCGCGCATGGGAGACTTAAGCGTATAGCTTGTATGCTCGCGTATGGGAGGCTTAAGCGTTTGTTTAGAATCGCGCTAGAATTGATAAAAACATGTCCGTTGGGGAAGAGGGTTCAATTGATCCGACGGGATCAAGAAAGGGTACAATGGACTCGACCGAGTCGAACATTGACCGAAATGACTCAAGTGAGTCGGGGAAAGGTTCGATTGATCCAACGGGATCAAGAACGGGTACAATGGACTCAACCGAGTCGATCATTGACCAAAGTGACTCAAACGAGTCGAGGGATTGAATCTAGTGGCCACGGGGGACCAAAAGGTTCGGATTGACCACAAGGGGTCAAGAATTGGTTTGGTGTGGTCGAATACGTTGAAAATGGAATGACGATTGTCCGACGAGACATACGTCACGCATTCGTTCAATCGGGGCAATGAAGAGACATACGTCAAACCATCCCTTTTTCATTCAAGTTTTTGGTTGAATTTTTTAGAAATCCCAAAGTTTATCAAAACACACTTGGTTTGAAACCCAAAATGAAAAGGTTTTAACAAATTTGTGAAAAAACGCACAAGTTCGGCTCAATTTTGAAAACGGTTTTGAGAAGCGAACAAGTTCGGCTTAAGTTCACGTTTGATTTGAAAATCATGAACAAGGCTTTTGTTCAAGTTTGGTTTTGAAAATGATGAACTTAGCTTATTGCTCAAGTTTGTTTTGAAAGTTTGTGAGCGTAACTTGTTTTGCAAGTTATCCAAAAAAAGTGCTGCTCGAACTTGTGAATCCTTCAATATTATGCAAAATCCTTGATATGGTTTGGATAAAATGAATTTCAAACCTCTTAGGTTCTGAGTTCTAAGGCTAGAACCTCAAAAATTGGCTGTTTGGGAGCCTAAACTCAGATTCTGAGTTCTGTCATGGTCGCACTGCGACCAGAGCTTCGCACTGCGAACAATGCGAAATTTTGAGTTCAGAAGCTGCTTCTGAACTGTGGTTCAGAAGCAACTTCTGAACAATCTCAGAACCTTTAGGGGAGTGAAAAGCTTTGAGATTTAGCAATAAAAGGAGCTGGACAAACCAGTTTGAATGTTTTGCAAACCTTGGGATTTCTTTTGAAATTCAAAAGGGGTTTTTAGAGCAAAAGGGATTTGAACAAAATTTAAGATGCAAGCACAACTATAAATGAAAGGCAAGGACTTAGAACACTTACAGAGATCCTAGCAAAGCTCCTGCTGCAAGGAAATGAAATGAACTTGAATGGTTGGAGGTTTGCAAGGTTTGAATGTTGGTGAGTATGAGCAATGAACTTGTGTAATGCTTTGATTTGGAACTGGTTTTTGCTATGGGTTTAGTGCTGTTTCAAGTGCTCAATGGCTGGTTTTTTCTGGTTGTGGTGAGTGGGTGTAAGTGTGTTTTTTCTAAGTGTAAGTGTGTTTTTTCTAAGTGTTTGAAACCTTATGCATTGCTTCCTATTTATAGGCCAAAACCAAATCAATTTTCATCATGAGAAATCCCCAAAATCCAGCTGATTTGTGGGCTAGGATCAGGCTAAATCACTTTGCATTTAATGCAAAAGTGAAGAGGTGACCTTGCCTTGCTGCAATGGTCAAGACTTAGCCAAATCCAGCCACTAATTCAATGGATTTTGGATAGAAATGATGATGAAAACAGGGCTGGTTTGCAATTGGTTGTCCCTTGGGATTGGTCCTTGCAATCTTGATGGTTAAGCAATAAAAACGTGCACTGTGATGTGCAGAGGTTGGGGGAAACAAAAGGCAACATGTGGGCTGGTGTGAGGAGGAAGAAAAGCTGCTGAAAAACAGGGCAGCACTCATGGCTTTTGGCAAGTGAAAACCAGCTGGGTTTGACTGGTTTTGGGGAAGAAAGCAGGAAGAAAGTCCACAAGCTGGTGGCTGGCAACCTTAGGGTCAGTAGCAGGTCACTTGGGAGGGACAAGAGCTGCCCAAGGGCAAGCCAACTTGCTTGGCACATGCTAGGTTGGAAGAAAAAGCTTCTTTCCTTGGCATTAATGGCAAGTGCTCCAATTCTGGCTTTGCTGAGCTCAAATAGCCATGAATGATGATAAAAACAATAATAAAAATGATATGTAATAATAATAATCACAAAAATGAAATAAATCAAAGAGATTAAAAAATCTGCAAATAATTCGCAGACTTCGCAGAGCGAAGGGGACTTTGCTCTGCGAAGTCCTCATTTCAGAAATGTTGATTTTTTTGTTGACTTTGACTTTTCTCTCTTTTTTTTTATTTTTGAAAATTGTTTTTTTTTTAAAAAGCTTGGGACAAAATTAGGGTACAACAAAAGTCTTCACCATGATCACAAGGCAGGGTCACTTCCTTCCTTTTGCATTAAATGCTAGCCAAATGTCCTGGTCATAGCCCACAAAACAGCCTTGTTTTAGGGATTTTTCCATGATTACATTTGATCTCAATTTGCCTATATAAGCAATGCAATGCTGAAGGATTGAGGACAGTTTTTCTTTGCTAAAAACACAGTTAGTTTTTGATATTCAGAACTGAATCTTTTAAGCAATTGTTGAGAGCTTTAACACAGTTTGTTCAAACACATCTCAAGAACAAAACACCCAGTTTTAAAACACAGTTAGAACACAGTTTGTTTAATCCATTTCAATCCAATCTTAGAACAATTAAGCAGTTGGTTTTTAGGGAAGTTTAGAACAAACTCAGAATCAACAGAAAACATTAGAAAAGCTCTGTTTTTCTGCTTCCTTATTTCACAAACCATCCCAAACCATCACAAAGTAACCAAACAATCCAAACAGCCACTAAGCCTCATACAAAGAGTGAAGAACAATAGCGAAATACTATTGTTATTGCTGTTTGTATTCTGCAACATTCCCAGCTTTGCAAAAACAACAATCATTCAAAGCCATTTCAGTTCTTGCATCCCAAGCATTGGCTAGGAATTTGTAAGTCATTCTAAACTCCTTATCTTGCATTTGTATTCTGTTTGCATTTGTTTTGGGTTCCTGTTGCTTCAACATCAATTTTATGCATTATTAGTGTTTGTTTAATTCATTTTGAACTAAGAACATCTTTAAAAAAACCTCAGAGAAATCCCAAGGTTTGCAAAACACCAAAACAGAAGTGGTATACTTCTTTTTCTAACCAAATTCGAAAGTTTTTCACCCTTTTTGAGGTTCTGAAACCAGAGTCTGAACAGTACTTCAGACTCTGAAGTTCAGAGTCTGAGGGTCAACAAAAGTCAACCCATGAACAATGCTTCTGAAGGTCAACAAAAAGTCAACGTCTGAACAGTGCGTCTGAACAGTGCTTCAGACTCTGAAATTCAGCTTCTGAAGTACTGTTCACTCAGACTCTGAAATTCAGCTTCTGAAGCACTTCTGGGCGTTTTTAAGGTTCAGAAGCAGCTTCTGGGCATATGTTTAAGGTTCAGAACTTGACTTTCCTTTGGAACTCTTTTTGAAAAGAATTAAAACCCATCTTTGTTCAAAACATAACAAGAGTTTTTGCATATAGTTGGAAATTCACAAGTTTAAATAACTAACTTGAACAACAAGTTTGTTCATTTTTCAACTTTTAACTTGAACAACAAACTTGTTCATTTTTTCAACAATAAACTTGAACAACAAACTTGTTCATTTTTCAATCATAAACTTGAACAACAACTTGTTCATTTTTCAACATCAATTTTGGTTAACAAACTTGTTCATAAGTTTGAATAACTAACTTGAACAACAACTTGCTCAATTTTCCAAACTTGTTCTTAAATTTCAACAAACTTGTAAAAAACTTTTTCATAAGTTTCAATAACCAAGTGTTTTGATTACTTTGGGATTTCTTAAGTTTCAACATCAAACTTGAATGAAAAAGGAATGGTTGACGTATGTCTTTCCATTCCCCGATTGAACAAACACTTGACGTATGTCTCGTTGTTTAGACAATCGTCATTCTTTTCAAACTTAACCAAAAAATACATTCTAGTTTCAACATTAAACTTGAATGAAAAAGGAATGGTTTGACGTATGTCTCTCCATTCCCCGGTTGCATGAATACTTGACGTATGTCTCGTTGTTCGGACAATCGTCATTCTATTTTCAAAACCCAACACACCTAAACCTTTTCTTGGTCCCCCGTGACCAATTGAACCCTTTCTTGGTCCCCCGTGACCAATTGAATCAATTCTCGACCCCCCGTGGTCAATTGAACCCTATTCTTGACTCCCCGTAGTCAATTGAGTTTATTCTTGGTCCCCCGTGACCAATTCAAACCTTTCTTTGATCCCCCGTGGTCAATTTAAACTATTCTTGGCCCCCGTGGTCAATTAAAACCTTTTACGCCAGTGCGCGTTTTCAAACGGATACCATCGCCCAAGTGCGAGTCCGTCCTTTTTACCTTCATTAAGCTACCATCACAACGGTAGTAGGTAAAATAATTTGTCGGTCTTCATTAAGCTATCATCACAACGATAGTAGACCATGTTTTTTTGCATTTAAAAAGCAAGCTTTTTCGCCCAAGCGCGATCAAATCATTTTTCATAAGTAAAATCAATCAACAAAGAAATGTTTTCTATCAAAGAACTACGTAGCTTTGAATTATCCATCGCACCAGGAGATACGTAGGAGCAAGATTCAACTCTTGTCAAGCACAATAATAAAAAACATCTTTTTCCCCCTTTCCTTTTTCCCTTTATATATTAAGCATGCAAGCAAACCTTTAAAAAACACTTGAGCCTTAACTAACTAGGAGGTTCCCGTTGAGTACAATGGATGTGAGGGGTGCTAATACCTTCCCCTTGCATAATCGACTCCCGAACCCGATAATGGCTGCGATGACCATCCTTTCCACATCGTTCAAGTGTTTTATTATTGTTTCCCTTTAAAAACAAAAAACTCAAAGGGTTTTATCAACGTTTCCCTTTACAAATAAAAACTTTGGTGGCGACTCCGCATCTTCTTACCGAGCGTCTCATCACGCTCGGGCTCATTTTTTTTAGAGAGCGCACAGCTGGCGACTCCACTGGGGACACTTCCTCACTAGCGAGTCAAGCCTATCCTAGTTAACTTTTAGGCTAAGTGTTTTTGTTTTGCTTGCATGCTTTTGTTTTATTGTCTTTATCTTCTTTTATTTTCTTACCTTTATATTTATATGTTTCATGATGCTTTATGTTCATATTGATATGTTAACTGTGTGTTGTCACATTGTTCGGGTTAATGTCGAACGTGTGAAGCTCTTTACCCGAGCTTTGAGAGAAAATTAAGATAAGATGGTGGTTGTGTAGTGGAGGCCCTCATGACGTATGTCTGATAGGGATGATGCGAAAACCCCGCCTAGAGTAGATTTCACTTGGAATTTATTGAGGTCTTGCGAGTAGTTTGCAATTGACGGCAATATTTCCCTGTGGGATCCGTGACTCTAGGGACCTTTTAGAAAATCTCTAGAGCCTACATGTGAGAATGGGGGGAAGTTTTGAACGTTCCTATATCACACCCCTACATATCATTACATTTGCATTCATGAAAATAATTTTTGCATATACATTTTGCTTTATAGGGAATTAAAAAGGCAATCAGAAATTAGCAAAAAAAAAACATATGGCTTCCGGGAAGAGAAACACGCTTGCTTTCAAGGTCAAGGCTCCCAAAGTAAAAAGCCTGCTAGTTTTGAGTAATCAGCTCTCTTTGATTGACAAGAGTAACTTCGAAGCAAGTTATGGATTGATACTTGACCTCCTGCGCGTAAAGGTGGATACAATGGCTTTAACTACATTGGCTCAATTCTATGACCCACCTCTCCGATGCTTCACATTCCAAGACTTCCAGTTAGCTCCAACCTTAGAAGAATTCGAGAAGGTTTTGGGATGTAGTTTGAAGGATCATGGGACTTACCTCGGCTCGAGAGAAGACCCTACTTTAGAAATCATCGCCGAATCTTTACACCTTAGTGTCCAAGAAATAGCACCACACTTGGAAACTAGAGGAAGCACTAAGGGATTCACAAGGAGGTTTTTGGAGACCAAGGCTCGGGTTTTGTTGGCCAACAAAGAGGGGAAAGCGTTCAATGCAATCCTAGCTCTTTTGGTATATGGGGTAGTTTTGTTCCCTAACATGGAGGACTTCATAGATCTTCCAGCTATAGGGGTATTCATGACTAAGAATCATGTGCCTACACTTCTAGCGGATTTCCATCACTCTCTCTATGTTAGGCATGAAAAAGGGAGAGAAGGCACGATTTCCTGTTGTACTCCTTTAGTGCAAACTTGGTTAATGTCCCACTTGCCAAGAAATCGGGATTTTGTGGAAAACCGAGCTAAGCTCAAGTGGTCACAAAGGATGACAGCTCTCACCGAGGGGGATATCCATTGGCATTCTCGAGATTTAGAGGATCCGGAAGTCATTCTTAGCTGCGGTGAATTCCCTAATGTGCCCCTCATAGGTACTAAGGGATGCATCAACTACAACTCGGTCCTCTCTCTCCGCCAATTAGGATATCCAATGGAGGATAAACCCGATGATCTCTTGTTGGAAGCTTTCTTCCTGAGAGAGGGAGATAAAGACCCAGCGCTACTAGAAAAGATCCAAAGAGCTTGGAATCAAATACGCAAAGGAAAGGTTGGCAAAAAGATTGTGTAGCCAAACCTCCCTACACTCAATGGGTGAAAGAAAGGGTCGAAATGATCAAGCTACCCTTTGCGGTTATATGCCCTCCTAAACCTCCCTTGCCTATGCCAATTATAACCATCCCCATTGAAGAAGCGGAAGAGCTTAAAGCCAAGATTCAAGAGCTCCAAAACAAAAATGGGGAGTTAGAATCAAAGCACCATCAAGCTTTGGGAGAGATTGCTAGAGCAAAGAGAGATCAAGAGGAAACGACAAAATCTCTCCAAGGGTGTAGAAAAAGGCTAAGAGTCTCCGAGGGGAAAAAAGAATGGATCGGGGGTGGTTTGGTCAGTGCCGACGCTAATCTCATAGCCAAGGACGAAGAGTTGGAGAAAGTCTTGCATTCCAACCAAAAGTTGAAAAAGTTCGGGGAATTAGCCATTGAAGCTCAAAGAAAATGGAGGTTGAAATATCAAGAGAAAAATCAACAACTCCAGAAGGTCGTCAAAGAGTACAAAGAGCGTCTACGAACCGAGCGCGTCCAAAGGCAAGAATATGAGAACCTTTCTCTTCAAGGGAAGCTTAAGTGCAATCATCTCGAAGCCAATATCAGGAAATATGAAGAATACTTCGACCAAATTGCAAGAGAGCACGGGGACCATATTGCACAACTACATGATGAGATTAGGAGTGCAAACACCAAGCTAGCTCAACGCAAGGAGGTGATTAAGTTTGTGTGGCAAGACGCCGTCTGATTAAGTGAAGACTTCACTAAATTGGTCGCATTCTCAAATATGGTCATTGCCCAACTTCCGAAGAAGCTAGCAAAGGCCGAGATGGTCATGCCTTACTTTGTCATCCCTAAGAAGATCCAGAAATTCATGAAGTTCTGCAAGGACACAGTGGACTTTTATAGGGAAGAAATAGACAAAGCTGAAAAGAGAGCGGCTGTTTGATTTGTATTAGCATTAATTACGCCTTGTAATCTAAATGTTATTCAATCAAATAATAATTTTTGAAGCAATATTAATTTCCCGACCTTTAATATTTCTAATTGCTAATATTAACTGCGCGCCTTTAATTTCCTCGCAAAGCAAAATGAAAAAACGCATGTTTTTCATATACATCGCATACATGCATTGCATCCACATGCATAAAATTTTTAATATACAAGTTTGTTTTAGGGAATTGCAAAGGCTAAAAGTGTGTTGCAATTGTCTAACAATTTGAGCATGTGCTCCAAAAAACCTTTTCATGCAATTGCATTAACATCATCCATAACATGCATACATTTGTTTTCATACACAAAACTCATTCCCCTTCTTATCATCAGGATTTCTTACAATCCAAACTGAGTCATCGGTGTTCGCATTACGTTCGCAACACCACGCGTCATCCCAGTCAAAGAAAGTGGCTCGTCGTCCCAAATCAACCTACACATACAACACTCGGGCAAATATAAGGAAGAAAATGGAACACTTGGAACAAGAAAACCAAGAACTCCGGGGAGAATTAATGTCCATGCGGACCGAGATCGAGAAATTAACCGAGTTGGTAAAACTGTTAGCGGCTACACAAGTTCCGCCAACGCCTCCTCCTCCCTCCAGCTCTCTAGCTCAAGTATCAGCTTCTACCACTTCGGCTCCAACAGTGCATGTCGATGCTCCACAGCACACCATGCCCCCCGGTTGTCCCTAGGGCATGCCCCTCAGCTTTGGTGAGGAATTTGTCCCTATTCCTACTACACATCAAGCAATTCCTGTTCCTCAACCCGAGGTTACTTTTCCCCAGGCTAATGCGGCCTTCTCAGCTCCAGTGATTCATACCACCCCATATGACCATGGACCTATCTTTCACGCAGAAAGTATAGGAGCTCAAGATCGGATGGATGATTTTCAAGAAAAGTTTGACGAAATGCAATGGGAAATCAAGGCCCTCCGCGGGAAGGATCTGTTTGGGAAGAACACCCACGACCTTTGTTTAGTGCCAAACGTCAAGATCCCGCCTAAGTTCAAAGTCCCTAAATTTGAGAAGTACAAGGGAAACACCTGTCCTCAAAGCCACCTAGTAATGTATGGTAGGAAAATGTCTACTCAGACAGATAATCATCAACTACTCATCCACTATTTCCAAGACAGTCTAATTGGTGCCGCTTTGAAATGGTACATGAGTTTGGACAGTACCAAGATCCAAACTTTCAATGACTTAGGAGAGGCCTTTGTTCGCTAATACAAGTACAATCTGGACATGGCCCCAGACAGAGACCAGCTCCGGGCCATGGCCCAAAAAGATAAAGAGACTTTCAAGGAATATGCCCAAAGATGGAGAGAGGTTGCTGCTCAGATTAATCCACCTCTAGAGCAGAAGGAAATGACCAAGATTTTTCTAAACACTCTTGGTTCATTTTATTATGAGCGGATGATTGCAAGCGCACCTAGCGATTTCACTGAAATGGTGAATATGGGCATGCGCCTAGAGGATGCGGTCCGGGAAGGACGTTTGGTGAAGGAAAGTGCCCCAGCCAGCAGCACAAAAAGGTTTGGGAATAGTTACCCAAAAAAGAGGGAACAAGACATTGGCATGATCGTCCATGGGAGACCTCGCCAAGAGTACTCAGCCTACCCGCATGTCGCTGCCATTTCACCATCCATCCCTACACCTCAGAACCCAAGCTATCAAATCCAAATTCCACAAAGACCTCCATCCCATTATCCACTATCATATCAACAACCTTACCCACAAAATCCACAGCAACCTCGTCAACAACCTCACCCACAAAGTCAACAACAACCTCGACCTCAAACTCCCCAACAACCCTTCACTCAACAGAATCGCCAGAAAACAGGATTCGACCCTATACCAATGAAGTACGCGGATTCGCTCCCTGCTCTGATTGCAAGGAATCTTGTTCAAACAAGATCACCTCCTCCCGTGCCAAATGTACTGCCTGTATGGTATCGTCCTGACCTCACCTGTGCCTTCCATCAAGGAGCACCGGGTCATGATGTCGAGCATTGTTATGCTCTCAAGAATGAGGTTCAGAAATTGATCCGTGCTAAGTTTCTAACCTTCAAGGACTCCAATCCCAATGTCCAATCTAACCCTCTGCCAAACCATGGGTCTTCCATCAATATGGTTCAAGATCATCAGGAAACCAGTCTCATCTCCAGTGCCTGAGATATTAGGACACCTTTGGTTCCAATGCACATCGAGATGTGCAAGGTAGCTATGTTCAACCATAACCACGCTAACTGCAAAGAATGTTATGAAAATCCTCGAGGATGTCTGCAAGTTCAAAATGACATACAAGGATTGATGAACAGAAAGGAGCTTGTTGTTACAAAGAAAGACAAAAGTGTTTGCGTTATAACCCCAGAATTCAATATCTCGGAGCATTTGGAGTTAGCTTTCAGCAGCCAGAAGTCTGTTGCCGCTCCACTAGTGATATGTTTACTAGGGCCTATACCATTCACTTCACAAAAAGAAGTTCCTTACAAATATAATGCAACCATGTTGAGCGATGGTCAAGAAGTACCTATACCCCATTTGGCCTCTGTCGTTAATATTACGGACAGTAGCAAAGTGTTGAGAAGTGGACGTATTCTCCCAACGTCGGTCCAAGGGAAGACCAGTACTCCGGTGTTTGAACAAAAACAAACACAAGACCCCGGTACAAGTAAAGACGCGGGCCAACCCAGCGGGACTAATGCCAATTCTGATGTGAAGGTGAGAAAAACACACAAGAAAGGGGGGTTGAATTGTGTGGACTCCAAAAACTTGGTTTTTTTCTTTTCAAAACTTAAGTTAAATTCAGAAGCTGATATGAATCAGTTCTGAACTATTTCTCAAAGAGTATTGCAGCGGATTCAAAATGAAAAGAGAGAGAAAGAGAGACACACAAAGATTTATACTGGTTCCTTCCAAATGTTGGAAGTAGTCCAGTCCCCTTGTTTTCCAACAAGAGATTTCAACTATAATCAGCCTGATTACAATTACTCAGACCACAAAGGAATGAGATTTCCAGTTGCTTAGACCACCAAGGAATAAGACTTCTAATGTTCAGACCACTAAGGAATGAACCAACCTTGCTTAGACCACAAAGGAATAAGACTCCCTGCACAGACCACCCAGGAATGTGACTAACAACTCAGACCACAAAGGAATGAGGTTACAATTGCTCAGTATACAGTCTGGGACTTAAGGACCAAACTGAATTACAAAGAAATGAGTTTGGGTTGAACACTTGATAAAATATCAGAGGTGTTCTCTTAATACAACACAGGTTAAGACTCTTAACCTTAAGAAATTCTAAGTTACAAAGACTAAAAGAATTTCTAAGAGTTTTGTGAACTTATGAGTTTTGACAGCAAAAACAGAGCACAGGTTCAGCAGTTTTCTTTCAAGAGTCTTAACAAAAATCTTCTTCAAATCTTCTTCCTTTTATAGAGGAAATTAGAGTTGTTGAAGACTTGCAGAAATTAAGCAAAGAGCCGTTGCAAATTGAGAACTAGGTTAGCTGCAATTGTGTGCTGAACTTTTCCACAAAACAGAGCAGCAGCCATTTTTGAATTTGCTTTCCTTAAAAGCTGGGGAATGTTTGAGTCAGGGAGACAACTGTTCCATTGAGTTGTTCTGACATATCCAGGCATTAAATGCGCACAGTAACAGTTGCTTTCCTTGCCACATCAGACTTCAGAAGCTTCTGCGTGAACAGTACATCAGAAGCTCTCTTTAGGAGCACTGTACATCAGAAGCACTTCTTCAGACTCAGACTTCAGAAGCAGGTCTTCAGACGTTGAATTTTGTTGACTTCCTTCAGACTCAGACTTCAGAAGCTGACTTCAGAAGCACCACTTCAGGAGCACTACTTCAGGAGCACTCTTCAGACCCAGTTTTCTTCCAGCTTTGCAACTTGCTTCTAAGCTTTCCTTTCTTGCTCTAAGCTTGTTCTTTCATAACCATTATCAATAACCAATCATAAAACACGTGGTTCTGAAATCACTTGAACAAAGCATTAGCAAATAACCAATTTTCTATTTAACACTTTTGTTATCATCAAAACCACAAAGAGAGATATGTTTATACATAATGTTACAACAATCTCCCCCTTAGTTCAGAAGAGAGTTGTTTAACACATTTTGTTCCAACATGATGTTGATGAGGTGCTGAAGCTGATTAAGAAAAGTGAGTACAAGGTGGTGGACCAGCTAATGCAAACCCCTTCGAAGATCTCTATGCTGTCTTTATTACTAAATTCTGATGCCCATAGAGAAGCATTAATGAGGGTTTTGGACCAGGCTTTCGTAGATCATGACGTAACCCTTGGTCAGTTCGGAAGCATAGTTGGAAACATCACTGTTTGTAACAACCTAAGCTTCAGTGACGAAGAACTCCCCGAGGGAGGGGGACACCACAACTTGGCACTACACATATCAGTAAATTGCTAAACAGACACTCTGTCCATTGTATTGGTGGACACCGGATCATCCCTGAATGTAATGGCAAAAACTACCCTAGATCAACTCTCTTATCAAGGTGCACCCATGGGAGGGAGTGGAGTAGTGGTGAAAGCATTCGATGGTTCAAAGAAGTCAGTAATTGGAGAAGTGGATCTGCCCATCACAATTGGGCCGCACACATTTCAGATCACCTTCCAAGTAATGGACATACAAGCAGCATACAGTTGTTTATTGGGTCGACCATGGATCCATGAGGCTGGGGCAGTGACGTCTACGCTGCATCAGAAGTTAAAGTTTGTGAAGAACGGGAAGCTGATAACCGTGGGAGGAGAGGAAGCTTTGTTGGTAAGCCATTTGTCGGCTTTCTCTTTCATCAGTGCTGATAATGTCGATGGGACGCCGTTCCAAGGTCTTTCCATAGATGATGAGGATACTACGAAGAGTGGGGCATCCATGTCTTCCTTCAAAAGTGCACAAAAAGTGATGCAAAATGATTTGCTTCCAGACTGGGGAAAGTTGATAAGTCTGCCAGAACACAAGCATAAAGAAGGATTGGGTTTTACTCCATCTGCAAGAGTTACCAAGCCAAGCACCACCATTGAACCAATCAAGGACGCTTTCCACACTGTCGGGTTCATTCATTCCCCGACAGAAGCTAATGCCATCACCGAAGATAAACCTGAAGAAATGACACCTGTTCTTGTAACGCCAGGAGGAGTTTGCTGCAATTGGGTCGCTGTTGACGGGCCATCTGTTACTCATTCCTCAAAGTAATGTGTTTATTGTGTTTATCTTTTTCAAAAAGATCCCTTCGTCTTGCCCAAAGCGAAGAGAGACTCATGTAGGACTTTGTTTTGTACTACTATCATCGATGAAAATCGTCGTTTTTATCACGACCTTTACGTTAATTTTGCGTTGTTTTTATCGTCATTTTTACGTTGTTTTTCCCGGAAAAATGGTAACACAAAAAACCAAAAATAATAAATATATTGTCTTTTTAATAAATTTCAAAAAGTCTGCATTTTTCACTCATTTTACTAAAATCAATCATCCATCATATGCAGACTAAACGTCAATAAACCCGTTGAACACCGTAGCCCTAGGCTCTCTCCCAACTTTGAGTTTCCTGTTTACGAATCTGAAGAGGAAGAGGATGAAGAAATTCCTGACGAGATCAGATGCTTGTTAGAACAAGAAAGAAAGACCATTCAGCCTCACGAATAGGTATTGGAGGTTATCAACTTGGGTTCCAACGAGGACAAGAAAGAGATCAAGATTGGGGCATTGTTGGATGCGTCTGTCAAAGAAAGAATAATCAAGTTTCTCAAAGAATATGTAGACATCTTTGCATGGTCATATCAGGATATGCCAGGATTGGACCCTGAGATTGTGGAACACCGTTTACCTCTGAAACATGAATGTCCTCCAGTCAAGCAGAAGTTGAGAAGGACTCGCCCTGACATGGCTCTCAAGATCAAAGAAGAAGTGCAAAAGCAGATTAATGCAGGTTTTCTCATTACGTCGGAGTATCCTCAATGGTTGGCCAACATAATGCCTGTTCCCAAAAAGGATGGTAAAGTTAGGATGTGCGTTGATTACAGAGATCTAAACAAAGCTAGCCCAAAAGACGACTTCCCTTTACCTCACATTGATATATTGGTCGACAGTACCGCCAAATCCAAAGTATTCTCCTTCATGGATGGTTTCTCTGGATACAATCAGATCAAAATGGCTGTCGAAGATAGAGAAAAGACATCTTTCATTACACCTTGGGGTACATTTTGCTATCAAGTGATGCCTTTTGGTTTGACAAATGCGAGTGCTACCTACCAAAGAGGCATGACCACTCTCTTCCACGACATGATGCACAAAGAAATTGAGGTTTATGTCGATGGCATGATTGTTAAATCAGGTACTGAGGAGGAGCATGTCGAATATTTACTAAAGATGTTCCAACGATTGAGGAAGTATCGACTTCACCTGAATCCTAATAAATTGCCTGCTCCGCAAACTGAGAAGCAAGTAAGAGGATTTCTAGGACGTTTGAATTACATCTCTAGATTCATATCTCATATGACAACCACGTGTGGGCCTATTTTCAAGTTACTTCGCAAAAATCAAGAAGTAGTATGGACAGAAGACTGCTAGAAGGCCTTTGACAGCATCAAGGATTACTTGCTAGAACCTCCAATTCTTATTCCTCCAGTTGAGGGAAGACCTTTGATTATGTACTTGACTGTGTTGGAAGACTCTATGGGTTGTGTACTCGGACAGCAGGACGAGACCGGTAGGAAGGAGCATGTCGTTTACTATACAGATTGTGAATCCCGATACTCTTTACTTGAGAAGACTTGTTGTGCACTAGCCTGGGCTGCTAAGCGCCTTCGTCACTACATGCTCAATCATACTACTTGGTTGATATCCAAAATGGATCCAATCAAGTACATCTTTGAAAAGCCTGCTTTAACAGGAAGGATCGCTCGTTGGCACATGTTGTTATCAGAATATGACATTGAGTACCACACTCAGAAGGCCATCAAAGCCAGTATTCTTGCCGATCATTTGGCTCATCAACCGATTGAAGATTATCAACCAATTAAGTTTGATTTTCCTGATGAAGAGATCATGTATCTGAAGATGAAAGATTGTGACAAGCCACCACTTGACGAAGGTCCGGATCCCGAATCTAGATGGAAGTTGATCTTTGATGGGGCTGTTAATGTCTATGGTAATGGAATTGGGGCAGTCATCGTTACTCCTGAAGGCAAACATCTCCCTTTTGCTGCAAGACTTTTATTCGACTGTACAAACAACATGGCAGAATATGAAGCATGTATTCTGGGAATTGAAGAAGCCATTGATCTAAGGATCAAGAACCTTGACATTTATGGAGACTCAGCGCTTATGATTAATCAGATCAATGGAGATTGGGAAACTCGCCACTCCGGCTTGATTCCTTACAAAGACTATGCAAGACGTTTACTAACTTTTTTTAACAAGGTCAAGTTGCATCACATTCCTCGGGACGAAAATCAGATGGCAGATGCTTTGACAACTTTGTCTTCTATGTACGAGGTCAGCCGTCAGAATGAGATTCCAACAATCAAGGTTCAACGCCTGGAGAGACCCGCACATGTGTTTGCAGTTGAAGCGGTCATAGATAACAAGCCATGGTTCCATGACATCAAATGTTTCCTCCAAAGGCAAGAATACCCACATGGGGCATCCAACAAGGATAAGAAGACTTTGCGAAGATTGGCTGGCAACTTCTTTCTGAATGGAGAGGTTTTATACAAGAGGAATTTTGATATGGTGCTACTCAGATGTGTGGATGAGCAAGAAGCAGATCTGATAATGCATGAGATACACGAAGGTTCCTTCGGAACTCATTCCAGTGGACATACAATGGCTAGGAAGATCTTGAGGGCCGGATATTACTAGATGACTTTGGAAAGCGATTGTTACAAGGCATGCCAGGAAACGCCATCAATGCCAGATTTATGCTGACAAAATCCATATGCCACCAACTGCTCTGAATGTCCTTTCTTCCCCTTGGCCTTTCTCTATGTGGGGCATCGATAAGATTGGTAGGATAGAACCCAAAGCTTCAAATGGGCATCGTTTCATCCTAGTGGCAATTGATTACTTCACCAAGTGGGTCGAAGTTGCATCGTATGCCAATGTCACTAAGCAAGTGGTGGTCCGATTTATTAAGAATCATATCATCTGTCGATACGACATTCCCAGTAAGATCATCACAGACAATGGGACCAATTTGAATAACAAAATGATGAAGGAACTATGCTGAAGAGTTCAAAATTGAACATCATAACTCTTCTCCTTATAGGCCTCAGATGAATGGCGCAGTTGAAGCCGCAAACAAGAACATCAAGAAAATAGTGCAAAAGATGGTGGTCACCTACAAGGACTGGCATGAGATGTTACTGTATGCCTTGCACGGGTATCGTACTTCAGTGCGTACGTCAACAGGGGCAACCCCTTTCTCTTTAGTATATGGCATGGAAGCAGGTGCTCCCCGTAGAGGTCGAGATCCCGTCATTGAGAATTCTGATAGGAAGCTGAGTTATCTGAGGCTGAATGGTGTCAAAACAGATACGATCAGTTGAACTTAATTGAAGAGAAACGCATGATTGCCTTGTGTCATGGACAACTGTATCAAAAGAGAATGAAACAAGCTTTTGACAAGAAGGTTCGCCCACGAGAATTCAAAGAAGGAGACCTCGTGCTCAAAAGGATCTTATATTTTCAACCCGATTCTAGGGGCAAATGGACGCCTAACTATGAAGGCCCGTATGTTGTCAAGAGAGTTTTCTCCGGTGGGGCAATGACTCTTGCAACTATGGATGATGATGAGCTTCCCCGTCCTGTGAACGCCGATGCAGTCAAGAAATACTTTGTTTAAAAAATAAAAGAACAGCTCGGTGAGCCGAAAACCCGAAAGGGTGGCTTAGGCAAAAATGAGCGTCTCGGTGGACTGAAAATCCGAAAGGGCGGTCCAGGCAAAAATTAGAGACATAAAACAGAAATAATCATCCTGGTAGGTCGAAAACTCGAAAGGGCGACCTATGCAAAAATTAAGGATCAAAAGACAAAGTAACTGCATCGGGTTGGCCGTGATTCACTTGGGGCATATTAACTGTCAAGAGACTCTGAATCTGAAGCATCCAAGCAGTGGAATTCAAAGTTGTTAGGGAGAATAGCGGTTATTGTGTTCAATGTACATTCCCTTTATATTTACCATTTTTTTTCCAAACTTTGTAAGATCTGTGGAGCCACGCCATTGGCGGGCCACCACCCTATTAAAAAAAATTTCCCCAGTAAAGTCTTGTGCCTTTTATTTAGAATTCTCATTTATTCTGTCTATAAAATTTCTTCTATTTTGATGATAGTATTTGAAGCAAAACTTTTTTTCAAAAAAAAAATCATCATAAATCTTTTATATTTTTTGGAAAGCATAAACAACAAACACATTATCTTTGAACTCACTGAATAAGCGGAGTGTGCGTCAACATCTGTCCTGAGAGCGGATAATCTTTGCAGGCTGAACATGGTCAATTGCTAAAAAAAACCAAAGAAGAAAAAGAAGAGAACATATCCCCAGTGAAGTCGAAAGCCCGAAAGGGCGATTCGGGCAAAAGTTAGGGATTCAAAAAGAAGAAAAAACAAAAGGTTTTCATTCTCCCCAGTGGATTAACACAATCTCCCCAGGAGGTGTTTGTTCCTCATCAGTTGTTGCAGCTTTACCCCGTTAATGTTTTGATGTGCCCCCAGTGGCCTCATCCCCAATGAAGATTACCGAATGTTTGTAATGCGACGTCGGTCCACTTTCCATCTTATCTGTCAAATCTTGTTTCATCAAGTTTATCAGTTATACAATTAATCAAGTCAATCCTTCGTACAGTCATACAAGTCGTATTGTCATACGTACATTCATACATTCATGCATATACACATTCATGCATACAACATAAAGACAATATCATTCATACATGGCTGCATTAACCACCATGAGTCTTGCTTTAACTGTCTTTTCACACCAATCAATCATAAACAATTTGTAACCTTCTTTTCCCCCAAGTGTCATCCCCAGTGTGTCTGGTCCAGAGATGTCACCTTCTTTGTGCCAAGTGGCAGTTCTTTAACGAACAGCTTGTGCATCTTTTATCATGTCTTTATGCCAAGTGGCAGTTCTTTAACGAACAGCTTGTGCATCTTTTATCCTGTCTTTATGCCAAGTGGCAGTTCTTTAACGAGCAGCTTGTGCATCTTTTCTCCCCAGCTGAAGTGGCAGTTCTTTAATGAACAGCTTGTGCATGTCTCTGTTTCATTTTGCTGTCAGTGGCTAGTTCGGCAATATCCCGAACAGCTGACATTTATCTTTGTCTCTTGTCGTCAGTGGCTAGTTCGGTAGTAATCCGAACAGCTGACATTTATCTTTGTTTCTTGTGGCTAGTTCGGCAATAACCCGAACAGCTAACATTTATCCCCAGTGAAGACACCATGTCTTTTCCTTTATATTTTGCCTTCATTAAGCTACCATCATAACGGTAGTAGGTAAAATAATTTGTCGGTCTTCATTAAGCTATCATCACAACGATAGTAGACCTTGTCTTTACATTTACATTTTTACCTTCATTAAGCTACCATCATAACGGTAGTAGGTAAAATATGTTGTTGGTCTTCATTAAGTTATCCGTACAACGATAGTAGACCTTGTCTTTTCCTTTACATTTTACCTTCATTAAGCTACCCCCACAATGGTAGTAGGTAAAATGTTTTCAAACGGAATTCTCCAAATAAAGCATACCCCATGCATTTCTTTCATCCACTAAGGCTGGATATCGATCAGTTTTCAAAATGATCCTTATATCCCCAGGGATGTCACAGACCTTGTCTTTTCCTTTATATTTTACCTTCATTAGGCTACCCCCACAACGGTAGTAGGTAAAATATTATTGTCTGCCTTCATTAAGCTATCCACACACCGATAGTAGGTGAAGTCTTTTCTTTTTATGTTACCTTTTTCTAAGCTATCAACCATATACTTACATGTCATATTCCCCAGCGAAGTCATTTGTCTTCTTTAAGCTGTCATTTTTGTTGATAGTAGACAGTGTCTCTTTCTTTTACCTTATTTAAGCTATCATTTACACGATAGTAGGTAATACATGTTATCTGTCTTCATTAAGCTATCCACACACCGATAGTAGACAATGTTTTTTTTTTTCTTTTACCTTATTTAAGTTATCATTCACACGATAGTAGGTAACTTTGGGATTTTGTCTTTATTAAGCTATCATTTTGAATCAATGTGGTAGTAGACAATCCCTTCCCCAATGAAACCATGTTATCCCCAGTGGAGACGGATCCCGTTTCTTTAACAAATCCGGGTATCCCTTTATTTTATTTTATCCCCAGTCAGATCATCTTCGCCGTCTTTGCATTCATACTTGCATCGCGAGCATTCACAGCATTGCATGCATACATCCATGGCATTTTCAACAAAAAAAATTGGTCAAAAATGGTGTACTCTGTATTTAAGTCTCTTCAACCCGTCGAATTCAAAATTTCACTTTTAATCTCCGTAACGAAGAAACTTAAATAGGGGCATCTGTCATACCCCATTTTTTGACTCATTTTTCTTTTGTTTTTCTCATTTTTTATTTTATTTCTTGTTTTTCTTCTGCTTTTATTATTATTATTATTATCTTTATTTTCTTTTAATATTATTACTATTTTTGTATTTTATTTTTTTATTCTTTACTTTTATTTTTACTTTTATTTCTATTATTATTACTATTATTATCTTTTTCATTACTATTATTTTTATTATTATTATTATTATTATTATTATCATAACTATTATTATCACCCTTTTTTATTAATACTATTATTATTATTATCTTTTTTATTAATACTATTATTATTATTATCTTTTTTCATTAATACTATTACTATTATTTTATTATTATCATTATCATTACTATTATTACTATTATTATTATTAATACTATTATTATTATTATCTTTTTCATTATTACTATTATTATCATCATCACTACTACTACTACTACTATTATTATTATTATCATTACTGTTATTACTATTATTATTATTATTATCATTATTATTATTATTATTATTATTATTATCTTTTTCACTATTATTATTATTATTATTATTATCACCCTTATCATTATTATCATTATTATTATTATTCCATTATTACTATTACTATTATTATTATTATTATCATCTTTTTCACTATTATTATTATTATTATCATCCTTATTCTTATTATCATTTATTATTATTATTATTTCATTATTACTTTTATTATTATTATTATTATTATTTTTTATTTAAGTTTATTTCAACAAAAGAAACAAAACAAAAAGAAGAAGAAAAGAGAAAGAAGGAACACACACGTGCTGAGCACATGTGTTCAAACTCAGGAAAGAAAGAACAAAGCCAAGTCAGGGCACGTGCCTGACACACACACTCAGAAGCAAGTTGTGCTGCCCCTGGGCAGCACTTCTTCTTCCCCAATTTCTCTGCATCTGACCCTGCATTTCCAGCAAACCACCTGGCCTTTTCCCCTCTTCTCCTTTATCAAAACCAGTCAATTTAAGCTGCAAAACTGCTTACCCTGGTTCCAAAACCACTTGCCCTGTTTCTGAAACAGCATGACCCTGTTCCATTGTTTCTTCCTTCCTCTGAGTGCAGAACCTTTTCCTTTGTTTCTCCCAACCTCTGCACAGTGCAGCTTACCTTTTCATTGTTTCCCCCAAGCTCTGCACGAGCAACACCCTGTTTTCATGGTTTCCAGCAATTCCTGTCAAAATCAGCCCCATTGGGTTCTGAATTTAGCCAAAGTCTTCACCATGATCACAAGGCAGGGTCACTTCCTTCCTTTTGCATTAAATGCTAGCCAAATGTCCTGGTCATAGCCCACAAAACATCCTTGTTTTAGGGGATTTGCCATGATTACATTTGATCTCAATTTGCCTATATAAGCAATGCAATGCTGAAGGATTGAGGACAATTTTTCTTTGCTAAAAACACAGTTAGTTTTTGATATTCAGAACTGAATCTTTTAAGCAATTGTTGAGAGCTTTAACGCAGTTTGTTCAAACACATCTAAAGAACAAAACACCCAGTTTTAACACACAGTTAGAACACAGTTTGTTTAATCCATTTCAATCCAATCTTAGAACAATTAAGCAGTTGGTTTTTAGGGAAGTTTAGAACAAACTCAGAATCAACAGAAAACATTAGAAAAGCTCTGTTTTTCTGCTTCCTTATTTCACAAACCATCCCAAACCATCACAAAGTAACCAAACAATCCAAACAGCCACTAAGCCTCATACAAAGAGTGAAGAACAATAGCAAAATACTATTGTTATTGCTGTTTGTATTCTACAACATTCCCAGCTTTGCAAAAACAACAATCATTCAAAGCCATTTCAGTTTCTTGTATCCCAAGCATTGGCTAGGAATTTGTAAGTCATTCTAAACTCCTTATCTTGCATTTGTATTCTGTTTGCATTTGTTTTGGGTTCCTGTTGCTTCAACATCAGTTTTCTGCATTATTAGTGTTTGTTTAATTCATTTTGAACTAAGAACATCTTTAAAAAAACCTCAGAGAAATCCCAAGGTTTGCAAAACACCAAAACAGAAGTGGTATACTTCTTTTTCTAACCAAATTTGAAAGTTTTTCACCCTTTTTGAGGTTCTGAAACCAGAGTCTGAACAGTACTTCAGACTCTGAAGTTCAGAGTCTGAGGGTCAACAAAAGTCAACCCATGAACAGTGCTTCTGAAGGTCAACAAAAAGTCAACGTCTGAACAGTGCGTCTGAACAGTACTTCAGACTCTGAAATTCAGCTTCTGAAGTACTGTTCACTCAGACTCTGAAATTCAGCTTCTGAAGCACTTCTGGGCGTTTTTAAGGTTCAGAAGCAGCTTCTGGGCATATGTTTAAGGTTCAGAACTTGACTTTCCTTTGGAACTCTTTTTGAAAAGAATTAAAACTCATCTTTGTTCAAAACATAACAAGAGTTTTTGCATATAGTTGGAAATTCACAAGTTTAAATAACTAACTTGAACAACAAGTTTGTTCATTTTTCAACTTTTAACTTGAACAACAAACTTGTTCATTTTTTCAACAATAAACTTGAACAACAAACTTGTTCATTTTTCAATCATAAACTTGAACAACAACTTGTTCATTTTTCAACATCAATTTTGGTTAACAAACTTGTTCATAAGTTTGAATAACTAACTTGAACAACAACTTGCTCATTTTTTCAAACTTGTTCTTAAATTTCAACAAACTTGTAAAAAACTTTTTCATAAGTTTCAATAACCAAGTGTTTTGATTACTTTGGGCATTTCTTAAGTTTCAACATCAAACTTGAATGAAAAAGGAATGGTTGACGTATGTCTTTCCATTCCCCGATTGAACAAACACTTGACGTATGTCTCGTTGTTTAGACAATCGTCATTCTTTTCAAACTTAACCAAAAAATACATTCTAGTTTCAACATTAAACTTGAATGAAAAAGGAATGGTTTGACGTATGTCTCTCCATTCCCCGGTTGCACGAATACTTGACGTATGTCTCGTTGTTCGGACAATCGTCATTCTATTTTCAAAACCCAACACACCTAAACCTTTTCTTGGTCCCCCGTGACCAATTGAACCCTTTCTTGGTCCCCCGTGACCAATTGAATCAATTCTCGACCCCCCGTGGTCAATTGAACCCTATTCTTGACTCCCCGTAGTCAATTAAGTTTATTCTTGGTCCCCCGTGACCAATTCAAACCTTTCTTTGATCCCCCGTGGTCAATTTAAACTATTCTTGGCCCCCATGGTCAATTCAAACCTTTTACGCCCATGCACGTTTTCAAACAGATACCATCGCCCAAGTGCGAGTCTGTCCTTTTTACCTTCATTAAGCTACCATCACAACGGTAGTAGGTAAAATAATTTGTCGGTCTTCATTAAGCTATCATCACAACGATAGTAGACCATGTTTTTTTGCATTTAAAAAGCAAGCTTTTTCGCTCAAGCGCGATCAAATCATTTTTCATAAGTAAAATCAATCAACAAAGAAATGTTTTCTATCAAAGAACTACGTAGCTTTGAATTATCCATCGCACCAGGAGATACATAGGAGCAAGATTCAACTCTTGTCAAGCACAATAATAAAAAACATCTTTTTCCCCCTTTCCTTTTTCCCTTTATATATTAAGCATGCAAGCAAACCTTTAAAAAACACTTTAGCCTTAACTAACTAGGAGGTTCCCGTTGAGTACAACGGATGTGAGGGGTGCTAATACCTTCCCCTTGCATAATCGACTCCCGAACCCGATAATGGTTGCGATGACCATCCTTTCCACATCGTTCAAGGGTTTTATTATTGTTTCCCTTTAAAAACAAAAAACTCAAAGGGTTTTATCAACGTTTCCCTTTACAAATAAAAACTTTGGTGGCGACTCCGCATCTTCTTACCGAGCGTCTCATCACGCTCGGGCGCGTTTTTTTTTAGAGAGCGCACAACGTCTGAATAGTGCGTCTGAAGACCTGTTCAGTGTCTGATGAACAGTTCTGCATCTGATGAACAGTTCCAGCGTCTGAAGGCCAGTTTTGCTTCTGATGAACAGTAAATCCAGTTTTCAGCTTCTGAAGACATAAATAGCTTTTGGAGAAGCATTGCTTGCACATTTTGATTTTAGCAAACATTTAGCCAACCTTCAAATAACCAACAATCTCCTCCTTTGGCAAATTTTTGGCTAAAATCAAATTGACCATAAAAACAAGTTCTTCACACAACAAAATTAATCAACCATGAAGAACTACACACAAGTAGCAGAGTCAGCAGTGGATTAAAAGCTATGTTAAACCAAACAACTTCAACTTCTGAAGTACCACAAATACCACAATACAAAACACTTCCCCTGCAACATACATCAACAGTTTCTGAGGTACAGCTTCTCCCCCTGAAACACATCACTCAGGAACTCCCCCTGAACAGCTCAGCTCCTGAACAGAGACACAAAAAAATACTCCCCCTGAACCAGAGTCAGTAGAGAACAGAACACATGCAGAAACTCTCCCCCTGAAGCAAACAGACCAGCAGTAACTTCTGACCACACAGAGCACACATATTTCTCCCCCTTTTTAGCCAAAACAATTTTGACAAAACACCAGCAAACACCAGGAGCAAGAAACACAACACAGAACACAAAGAACCCAGCACAGCACACTTGCAAACCAGAAACACTAAGGAAATCCAGAACATCAGTCACCCACTAGCCAGTCTTCAGACTCAGCATCAGAAGTTGCTTAGTCTTCATTAGACACAATCATCAGATGCTGCTCAATTGATGTGTGCCTCAGGCACATTCAGAACCTTCTTCCCAGCAATCTGCTTCTCAAGATCAGTAATTCTCTTCTGAACACAGGGCATGGTATCATGCTTAACAACATCTTCAGACTCACAAGAAACCAGTGCCTTCTGAACAGGAGCAGGAACCAACACTTTGCTCCAGACTTTAGATGGTCCAGCACCAGAACTCTTTTGTGCTACAGGAATGGGCTTGCTGTCAGCAGCAATAGCCTTTCCTTTCCCTTTGTCCAGCCTCTGAGCAACACTTGCACACTTTGGTCTCCATTCTTTCTTGATCATGTTTTTGTTCACAGCTGGTTCCACTTTTCTGTGGTGAAAATGCTTGGGATATCCATGCAGCTTGTAACAAAAAGGTTTAATGTATCCCTTTTTACCACAATGATGACATACCCAAGGATCAGAAGCTTTCTTGTCTTAAGAATCCTGAGGTTTGTTCTTAGGTTTCCTCATCAGTGGAACATGAGTATTAGCAGCAGGTATGAACCTCTTAGCAGGATTTTGTTGTTTGATGTTCAGATTCTTATCAACAAATCCTATGCCATTTGGTTTTCCTTGATTTTGATTCTCCAGAATCTCTTCAGCACATCAGTAGCAGAGTTCATCATTCTAACTTGCTTTTTCATCTGATCAAGTTGAGAATTCAGTTGAGTTACCTCACTATTGAGAACAAAAATTTTCTCTAAGTGTTCACTTCTTTCAATCTGAAGTTGAGTGTTAATTTTCTTCTGTTCTTCCAGCTGCTTGCACACTTCTGGAAATTGAACATGCACCTTCTTGCAAAACTCAGCAGGATCTTTATAATAGGTAGCCAGATCTTCAAAGGATGATTCTCCATCACTTGACTCAGACTCTGAAGAAGTTTCTGAACCCATAACTCCATCATCAGGGATGCATCTTCCAGTAAAGGCAGCAACATGCCTGGCTGATTTATTCCCCACTTCTCCTTCTGAGTCCTCTTCATCAGACCAAGTCACAGTCAGACTCTTCTTCTGCTTCTTGAGATAATTAGGACATTCTGACTTGACATGACCAAATCCCTCACACTCATAGCACTGAACTCTTTTTGATTCATTGCTCTTCTCATCAGTTCTTGTCTTCTGCTTCAGAAACTTCTTAAATTGTTTACTCAGCATCACAAGAGCTTCTGATGAGGTTTCATCATCCACACTTTCCGCATCTGCTACAAAGGCAACACCTTTCCCCTTCTTATCAGTCCTGCTTATTTCAAAGTTTTGAAGAGACCCAATCAATTCCTCAACCTTCATGCTGGAGATGTCATGTGCTTCTTCAATTGCAGTCACCTTCATATCAAACCTCTTGGGTAGGGATCTGAGAATTTTCTTTACAAGCTTCTCATCTGATACTTTTTCTCCAAGTGATTCAAAAGAGTTAGCCATGTCCAGAATGTTCATGTAAAAGCCTTGTATGTTCTCATCCTCCAGCATTCTGAGATTTTCAAATTTTGTGGTCAGAAGCTGAAGTCTGGACAGCTTTACCTTTGAAGTGCCTTCATTGAGTAGTCTTGAGAATCTCCCAGGCATCCTTGGCAATTGTGCACTGCTTGATCATTCTAAATATATTCTTGTCCACTCCATTGAATATAGCATTCAGGGCTTTGGAATTTGCAAGAGATAATGCATCTTCATCATTGGACCAATCTTCTTCTGGTTTTAAAACAGCTGTCTTCTTACCATCTTTGTCAGTCACAACAGGATGTTCCCAACCTTTCAGAACAGCTTTCCAGGTCTTGCTATCAATAGATTTTAGGAAAGCACTCATACGAGATTTCCAATAATCATAGTTGGTCCCATCCAGCAGAGGTGGCTTGTTAACAAATCCTCCTTCTTTCTCCATAAAGCCAGAAAATATCTTCCCTGGAGCTCACCCAAATACAGGCAGGGTGCCTGCTCTGATACCAATTGAAAATTCTGGCAGAACCTGGTTCTGAACTAGTAAAACAGAGTATGAAAACTAAAGTTCAGAAGCAGAAAATTAAAGTGCAGAAAGTAAAGGAACACAATGAATTTGTTAACCCAGTTCGGTGCAAACTTCACCTACTCTGGGGGATACCAATCCAGGAAGGAAATCCACTAAGTAGTATTAATTCTAAGACTCAAGTCACAACCCTTGTTTTTCCAGCCTTATCACTTAATCACTACCGTATAGACTTCTACCTAGGAACCCCTAGATATAAGAACCCACTTACTTACTAATCAAGTAATCACAGCCCAGTGATTATCAGACTCAACAAAAACAACAAATTGAAGACACTCTTCAAAAAACAGAAAAACATTCACTTGTGCTTAAAAGCTTTAAGTGATTTCAAAACAATGACAAACAACCAACTCTAACAATTTGAGTGGTGCACATAATAAAGCAATAACTTACAGACTCAAAAACTCAAAAACTCTAATTTCTGGTTTTTGATACACACGTTCTCCAATAGCAAAGTCTTCTTTAAATAGCCTTCAGCAGCAACATAATTCTGAACACAATAATCTTCAATTGATATAGTTCTGAAATACTTTTGAAGCTCATAGAAGCAAATATATTTCTGAGATATATTTTGCAAAGATCCTTTGAAAATATATTCATAAATAAACACGAAGCCAATCTTCAATAAGATCTTCACATAAAATTATCAGCCTTCTGGAAACATCAGCCTGGATAAATCTTCAACAAATCTTCAAAAGATACGCATCAAGAATTAACAAAAAAGAACGCAAAAACTCATCTTCTGAAAGGCAGCTTCTGAAGGTCAACAAAAGTCAACGTCTGAAGGCAGCTTCTGAAGGTCAACAAAAGTCAACGTCTGAACAGTGCGTCTGAAGACCTGTTCAGCGTCTGATGAACAGTTCTGCGTCTGAAGAACAGTTCCAGCGTCTGAAGGCCAGTTTTGCTTCTGATGAACAGTAAATCCAGTTTTCAGCTTCTGAAGACATAAATAGCTTCTGGAGACGCATTGCTTGCACATTTTGATTTTAGCAAACATTTAGCCAACCTTCAAATAACCAACAACATAATATAACCCGGTTTAATTTGTTAACACTAACTTGGGATGGGACCAGGCCCAATGTTGTTTGGTCGTGTTCTTGTGTGTGTCAGGTTATTTATGTTTCAAATTGTATGGGACCCAGATTAATCAAATCCCTATTAAATCGGAGTGAATGAATGGGATTTAAAACGCACGTTTATTAAGTTTTGTGATGTGATTTTGCAAATGTGATTTGAGTTTCAAACTCATCTTAGGAGACGGATGAGTTGTCTTCTTTAAACATCAAAATGCATGAAGGGTGTGTAGGGGTGTGCATGGTTAATCAAACTATACGAACTTACTTATGTTCTAATTCAATCGATCAAATTATATGTTTTAAAAACTTATGTTCTGATTCAATCGATCAAACTATATGTCAGAAAAATTGGTTTGTTAGTAAGAAGTGGTTTGAATTCATTTTCGATTTTGATTATAGATCGGTACAAAATCCGACTTTATTGTTTTTACGGAAGAAGAGAAAAAACTATATATCAAAGCTGACATGAAAGGGGTTCTATAAAATCATATTAAAAGGAGGTTGATAAAGTCATATAGTTCATCATAAACACAAATAGAAATATTGGTTTTAGTTAAAACTTCCATGATTTGGTTCATTTTTGCATGTCTACTAGTCAAGTTGAGGCAATCGTCAATAAAGTCGTGACTGACAGCTTCAAACCTTCAAGAGGTGCGAGGTATGGACTACAGAGACCTCCCTCTCTCGGTACCTTTTTTGTTTTAGCCATGGAAAGATTAAGCCTATGTTTGTTTATACGTTTAAGAGACCAGTAGACGCGTGTTTCTTGTGAACCTACTATATACTAGCTTCTTGTTTTTTCAATGGAACACTAAACGCGTGTTCACAATGCAAAACCTAACATGTTATAAGTCATTTGATTTAAAGTTGTGGTCAGTGAGCTGGAAACTTATTAGAGGTAGCCTTGAGATTCATCAAATGTTCTTACAAACAATTTTTGCTCTTTTGAGAAGCCTCAAAGAAGAACATTCGAGTTATTATAAAATGTCTGAACTATTTATATAATGTCTTTGGAACTAAAGTTAATAGTGAATAGTCTCAATTCTTTGTCAGATGTATTGTCTTTGACCCACAAAAGAGAGAACCTACTACTTTAGATGAGAGCAAACCTCATCGAGTCGATAATTCTATGCAGATAATTTCATATATAAAAATCCATCTTGTAACACCCCAATCATCTATGATCAAACTTCTATTTTCATTATTTTATTTTTGGTGTTATTATTAAAGTGCTTATGTTATTTTCGTGTTGTGTTGTGTGTGTCTATATATATATATATATATATATATATAATTGTAAATTGTAAGTGTTGTATTTTATTAAAATTAGAGTAAAATCTTTACTATTAGAATTTAATTTAGTTGTGTTAAATGGTGAAGTTTTAGAAAATGGGTGATGCTAACAAGTGCTCTTAAGTAGTCCATTTAGGTTGATCACGGTAGTGACTTGAAACCTTGGGGGTGTGCTTCTCTTAAGGTCTTAAGTTTGATTCTCTCAGTGCCAATTTCGTTAGGCTAGTTTGACTTCTTTAAAAAAAAATAAGTGTCCTTAAGTGCTTTAAAGACACTTGTTAAGAAATCTGAAAAAAGAAATTATGTTTTGACAATAAGATTTTTTAGACTTTTTGAACATTGACTACACACCTTCCAATTGATAATTACTATATGTGATTTCATAGGAGTAGAACTATAAAGTGTAAGCCACATTCAAAGCTCAAATCAATAGTGGCTCAAAATAATGGACAAGGTACAAGCGAATTTGTCAAACCTGACTGGGACAACAAAGGAAAAACTTCTTAAACCTTGAAGTAACCATCATGTGATTTTTTTTTCTTATTATCATTGTTCTGGTCAAGAACACAGGCCTAAGGTTTCACCCCTGAGAAGGGATTGACGCTTAGGTTTTTGAGTGTGTGTTAAGTGTATAATAGGGTGTGATGTGATTCTTCACCCTTTAAGGTGAACTCCCCTTTTATATTGGCTGCTATAGGGTTTTTATCCTCGTATGAACCTCCCCAATCATTGTCTTGGCCAATCCATATGACATTGGGTCCTAACGAACATTCTATCATGAAGGACAATGATTGGTCGTGACGTGGGTGTGTTATGTGGGACGTTAGGCTTGAGGGTCGATCAACTTCTCAATGTGTTCCCTCCTAGGGTTATAGGCCCAACTCGGCTATCTCAAAGGACTTCTTGATGCAATCTGCTTGCCTTTTAACTAGTCTTAGGTTTTTGAGTAATGTCTTATTTCCTAAGATGGTTTAAATTGTAATGTATCCCTCTATTTAGGATTAATTCTCTTTGCGTAATCATATTTTGCATAGTTGCTTTGAATTTTGGTTGGAAATAAATTTTAAACAAATCTTAGGGTGAAAAACTATTTTAAATAAAGTTTGGGGTCAATATGAATTTTACATGTGGTCAATATGAATTTTAAACGTTTTAAAAGTATTTTTACTCACACAAGTCGATTCATATTTTGTAAAGGATATATTGCAAACATAAAGTTTTGGGATGGTTTTCAATCGATTCATATAATTTATATAAAAAAAATATTATGATGAATTGAATCGATTCACGTGTTGTAAAAAGACATATCGAATCAATTTGTTGCAATCATAATTTGTCTTGTTAAAATTAGGTTTGATTTTACATTGTAAAGTTTTTCAAGTCTTTAATCCATTTTGTGAAAATTATTTGGATTCATCCTTTAAGCCTTGCATTTGAATTGCCGCAATTTTACTCAACGTAATTCCAACAGTCATAATCATTTGAGAAAAGTTTTTTAAAAAACCACGTTTCCACTTGAATTTCAAAAAGGGGATCTATCCAACCCCATCTTGAACTACGTCTATAGTCATACGCACTAACAAGGTACAGTGCACAAGGGTCTCTCTAAGGCCGATTGGGAGAAGGGTTTCTTTTTTGTTTATAGCACTCCTCCTTTTACAAATACCTTTTTGAAATTTAAACGTAGTAAATTATAATATCAAAACAAACTTTAACACTCTTTCCAAAAAATAAAACTTCACAAATTAACACACGCAACTTATAATTATTTTTATTTTTTAAAATAGATATAAAATAAATGGGAAAAAGAAAAAGCTTTTCCAAAAAATAAAACTTCACAAATTAACACACGCAACTTATAATTATTTTTATTTTTTAAAATAGATATAAAATAAATGGGAAAAAGAAAAAGCTCCCGGCGAGGATCGAACTCGCGACCTTTCGCTTACGAAGCGAACGCACTACCACTATGCTACGGAAGCAACGATGTCCAAAGAGCAATAAATGATTATTTAAAAAATGAAAACAAGCTAGAAGCAAATTCAGCCGTCCAAAACCCTACAAAAACCATATTCCTCACTGAAAAGCTTAGAAGCAGTAACGGAAGATGTGTGGAATTGCATTGACCGTCTCAGGCATTCGAATTAACATCTCGTCTCTCCCATTTGCCTCAACTTCCCCAAATCGTCAATCCGAAAATGTAAGTTATTGAAGTTAGTTGTAATCTTTGTACCTCTTACACTTCTGATTGAATGCGTGTCTGAGTGTGTGACACTTACACGTGTGATATTACGTTCAATTAATTCATTTTCTCAAATTATTATCGGTGTTGCATCCGGTGTTGTATCTTTGATCTCAGTGCTCCGTAGGTTATAACAAACAAACAGTTAAGACCATAATTCTTTTTTTACTGTGTGTTTTGGTGCAGTTGTTGATCTCTTTAGATGACCTGAAAGAAGCTCTGCGGAGAAGAGGTCCTGATAGCTTGGGTGTGAAGAAAGTTACTCTGCAACACAATGAAAACCAAATCTCATCCTTTATACAACACGATGAAACGTTATTGTGTTCTGAAAACGAAGATAGTAACGGAGAACTTCATTTCATAGGTGCAACTTTGCAGCTTAGGGGAACCGTTCCGCTTGTTCAGCCTTTAGTGGATGCTTCTCGAAACGTTCTCGTGTATAATGGTACTTTCTGCTACTGCCTCTGATTTTAGATTTTGTTGTGTTGTTTTTTTGCTGCTATAGAAAACTTCATTGTTTTTGCATTGTTAGAGCTAATATATGATATCAACATTTGTATAATAGGGACAGATTCGTTATTAGTGCATAATGTTTGTGCTATTTGATGTGTGAAAGTTGAAACGTAGTTATAAATTGTGGTCCGCAACCTCAATTCCAGTTCTATCGGCCACATTTTATTGTAGTATCGAGGTTTGCAACATAACTGCAACTGCAATCGACAACCATGATGTGAAATGTCTGTCTCTTTGTGTGAAAGGTTTGCAATAAGTTGTTTTCGATTTTAATTTTTTGTTATGTTCTTTAGGTGAGATTTTCGGAGGACTTCAACTTGCTAGTGATTGCAACGATGCCGAATTTCTTATGCAGACTCTTGGGAATTGTTGCTCCTGTGGTTCTTGTTTGACTGGTAACTGTGTTAAATGCGGGAAAGGTTCTATTAGAGATGTTCTTTCTACAATTAAAGGACCATGGGCTATCATCTATTGGCAGGTAACTCCAAGTGGTAAGTTTCTGTGTGTTCAAATTTATAGTAATTATTCACTTTCTTTGTGGGGTCATAAGTGGTAGTGATACTTTCTTTTTCTATTGCAGGATAGTTCAAGGACCCTTTGGTTTGGCCGAGATGCATTTGGTAGGCGGAGCCTCCTTGTTCACTGGCCTACAGAAGATGATTCAACTTTTCTTCTTTCTTCTGTATCGCCAGTTTCTCCAGATCTCCAGGCCACTGGTATGTAATACATGAAATTGGAATGGAACAACTACTGGTGTCTTGCTCTGATGGTTCAATTTCTATGAAATAGAGTGACCCGAATAGAGCCTATTGCCATTTAGTAAAAAAACTTACAGTTATTCTAATTTGTGCTAGCCAGAATGTACTGCGTAAACTATGTACTCATTATCATTTTGACATTGGTGGATATGTCATTATGAGAAAAGAACGAGAAAGTGTATGACTGTTTGTAGGATATTTCGTGCCTCTTTAATTGATGCTGCTTATCTCAATAATTTCACTGGCCTCAAAATTTTGCTTAGATTAGCCACCAATAAGCTTTCACTCCATATTTTGCAATCATCTTCAAAATGCAATACCCATAGCTTTAAGATCACAACCCTGCTACTTGTTAATGGAAACTTGGTATCTTATCTTGCTAATGGAATAATGAAGTTCCCTGATTACAAAATGTTGGAAATTCCGCCTTTATTGCGGTCCACCCCTAGTCGCCTAAATTGCGACATTTGATTTGCCTTCATTGCAGCCTCCAACACCTTCATTGTGTTGGCTTTGAGGGGGTGGATTTAGTCCCACATCGGATATATAGGACTCTTGAGAAGAGTTTATAAAGAGGAGGCACTCCTCACCTTACAAGCTGGTTTTGTAAGGATGAGTTAGGCCCCAAATTTCAACACGGAACAACAATGCATAGTTTTGAGGGGTTGCTCATCCCTGCCCTAAGGCCTCAACACTTTCTCAAATCACTAGATAGTCTCCCTCTATCCCTTCCTCTTATTTATATACAGCATAACCTACCTCTCTTACTATCTCAGTCACAACTAATCATATCTTACTCACCACTCTAACTCCCCCAACGAATAGAACTGTTGTTATAACAATTAGACTTACTAATATTAATTTGCTGCAGAAAATGAAGCTCATAATGGAATTGAACATCTTAGTTACTGGGAAGAGCTACCATGTGGAATATATAGTATGCACGTGGATGCTTCGAATTCAAACGGATTTCTGGTTGGCGAAGTTCAGATACATGAATATACAAACTCAACATTGAAGGAACTTATCAAGTGGGAGAGAATTTCCGTTGTACCAAGCTCTGAAAACCTGCAGACATACTGCCCTAAGTTTTCTAGGGGGCAACAAGATGTACATTCAGCTTCTTTAGAGACAGTTCCATGCGAAGCAGGTTATTACTACGTGATAGCACCATAATGCTCCATTTATTTATCCAAATACATAATTGCCATTCCTATACATTCTGGTACCTTTAGCATTAATTCACAGTTCTGTTGTATCCCTTAAGTTTTTGACAATCTCTGTCTTGATTAAGCAGGCTCAACTCAAAATTCAATTCCAATGCGAGCTCATATGTTGCTAAATGTTTTAAAGGAATCTGTGATACGACGTACGTCATTGTATACTATCTATCAGGTAAGCTACTTAGTTGAAATTGGATGACAAATCTTGTATGTATACCTCTTTTGTATTATGTATTGTCATCCGTTTGTATGATGTTAATAAGATGTTGGTTTAAACGCACTTTTGGCCCCCTAACTTTGTCATAGTTGCGATTTTGGCCCCCTATTAAAAAAAAATCACTTTCCAGCCCCCTAAGTTTTCCCCCTTTTGCAACATTCAAGCCCCCCTTGATTTTGACCTGGTCAAAACCTACGTGGCTCCTCACTTAAGTGAACTGGACGTCACGTATGTAATTTTTGAATTAAAAAATAAATAAAAATTCCACGTGTGTATTATATGAATTAAAAAAAATAAAAAAAAACACCATTCATCCATTGTCTTCATCTTCATCCTCCTCCTCCTCCTCCTCCACCAACAATCAGTTTTCCCCCTTTTCTTCGTCTGAATACCTACCAACCTTAAAAAACACCATCTTTTTCTCCATTCTTTTTTCTAAAACATTTCAAACATCAACAATCACTCGATGAACAGTAATCCTGGTTTGGGTCTGACCGCGCTGGATTTTGAGGTGGCTCTACCATCGATTTTTGTTTCTGATTCCTATGACCCATAATCTGCTACTTGAATTCTGTTCGAATCTGATTCATTTAACGAAAACCACTCTATGAAAAGTAACCCATTTTAAATCATGTCGTTCCTCACCTCACCCAAACACTTGAACCCAAACCCAAACTCAAATGCTTGATGAAAAGTAACCCATTCTGTGTTGTTATGTGATGTCGTTGTTGCTCTTTGTTGTGTTGATGATTGTTGTGGTTGTTGTTTGCTCGATATTGTTATTGACTCATCATTGTTGAGTTGTGCTGTTGTTGTTCCATTAATGGGTTGGTGAAGGCATGGAAGGCGACGGTGGTTTTGATTATGAGATGAAAGAAGAATAAGAAACTCTGAAGAATTGGGAAGAGGGATTGAGAGTGCGCAGATTGAGAGTGTGGATTGGACTTTGGAGATTATTACAAGGGATCTTGATGAAGGCAAAAGAGAATTTGGTTTTGTTTTGGAATAAGAGTAGGCTCATGTTGTTGCTGCGGCTATTTTCTTTCCTGGGTTGCAAACAATTTTTTTTTTCTTTCCTTTTTTCTTTCGTTTTTAATTTTTTTAATTCATATAATACATGTGTGGATTTTTTATTTATTTTTAATTTCGAAAATTACCTACGTGGCATCCAGCTCACTTAAGTGAGGAGCCACGTAGGCTTTGACCAGGTCAAAATTAAGGGGGGCTTGAAGGTTGCAAAAAGGGGGAAACTTAGGGGGCTGGAAAGTGATTTTTTTTAATAGGGAGCCAAAATCGCAACTATGGCAAAGTTAGGGGACCAAAAGTGCGTTTCAGCCTAAGATGTTTTCAACTCTGGGGATATCAAATAGTTTGTGATTGAGTAATATAAAAAAAAGGTTTTGCGATGAATAATTCGAGACTCAAAATCGAATCTTACATTAAATTATTTATTAGCTTCATGATTCCACGACTCAAACTTGTGAGCCTGTGACCTTTTTAGTCACTCGACAACAACTTCAACTGTTGCATCATGGTTACTGTTTGTATGTGTATAAAAAGTAAAAATAAAATCGAAAAAAAAGTTATACATGCAAGTGAATAATAGAGATGGCTAAAAGACAAGATGAGGGGGTATTGCACAGGAACGATGGGAAGTGGAGAGAAAAAAAGAAAGAGTTGTATTCTTCAATGAGTTTTATTTTTATCTTTATAATCATCTTCACAAGTTATAAGTCATCGTATTTTTTATTTATATAACAAAAAATTTATTGTGTTTCTTGAAATTTCAAAAAACAAGGTGAATACTGGAAAACTTCCAAAAGTTTTGTTACTAGAGATAATGCTTATTATAAGTATGCTCAACCAAACATTTCAAGTCTGGTACAGCAATACTAAGTTCTGAAACAAATAATCATAAGTTTCACGTGTTTCCCATATGCAAATTGTAACTAAATGTGTTCACCAACTTTGTGTTTGGCATATTTGGAAAATTCTAATAATTGAATTTGGATTTCTATTATATGTTTTGTAGGGATTTATATACGATTTGTTCTTTAATGACATTACCTTTAGATTCTTTAACGACATTTTATTTATTCTAGACCTGACCTTGTTTTCCTTCAGTAGATTTCTTTTATATTTGTCATGACTCTTTGGATTTGATTGCATAGGCAGTGATATCTGGTATCAAACAAGAGAAATTTGTTCCTGTTGCAATTCTTTTCTCTGGTGGGCTGGATTCTATGATACTTGCAGCATTACTGGATCAATGCCTAGATCCCAGTTGTGAGTGCTCCCTATAAGCTCAAGTTACCTTCTTCTATCTTGATTATTCTACACAGTCTTGAATAGTTATGTCATGAACTAACTGTCAACAGGTTTAATGTTTGCAAATGATATGCATCTGTAACTGTTATTTAGGATAATTCGAACTGCTATTAATTAGGATAATAAACTGCACGATCAATGTATATATGATAGTTGCAGATTTATATGGCTGAAAATCAGTCGCACGTCTTCTAATTAAATTTTATGTATATAATAATTCTCCCAGAGGAGAACACACAGTTTCAAACCTAAACTTCTTTGAGTTTGACACCAACTATATTAGAACCTTAAGCTGTTGGCTGAAGCACATGAATGATTTTTATCTAATATGTCCCCCTTACGCAAGATCCCTTTGGGCTTGAAGCATAGACAATGCACATGCTGAACCTTGAATCTTTATTTAGAAGAATGAGAGTAAGAAGGATCAAATTCTAGACCACGTGGTCAATTGGTCATAGAGGCTTTGGTACCATGTCGCAAATCAACCATCCCATCCCAAAAGGTTAAGCCATTGGATCAAATCATATGAATGGTATTATATGTAACAAGTTCCTTGTTTGGTGTTGAATCACCTAAAGTAGACTGATTGAGTTCTTATAGTTTACATGTTTTATTTTAGGAACCTTCAGATGAGTCGAATGTCTAACCTTTTTTTAATTGACAGATGAAATTGATCTACTTACTGTAAGCTTTGATGGCGAGTTAGCTCCTGATAGAAAATCTGCCAAGGCAGGGTTGAAAGAACTAAAAGGAGTTGCACCGTCAAGACGGTATGCAATCCATGTTTACTTTATATATTTCTTGTTGCTTTTTTTATAAAAAAAACTTTTCTTTAAATATTGAATTTGACTTTTTTTTTTCTTTCAATGTTAAATTGTTGTGTACGAAAATGAAGTCTCTTAAGACAGTGTATATTGAGTAATTATAAATTTATGCCATATGATATTGAATTTTATCTATTTTGAATTTTAATGAAAATATTGAAGAGAGACGAAATATTGCACTTATTACCATATTGGATATATCTGTCATAAACTTTTCCTGCTGAATTCTAAGATGCATATATTTTTCATTGTTAGAGGCATTGAAAGTGGTCTGAAACATGTATTTCTTGTATGATTAATGACATGGTCTGACATGTAAATTTTGTTCAATGATTGTGTGAAATTACTGCATCCTGATTTCAAATTGAAAATAGTGAATCAAATCTTGCAGATATGAGTCTACACTGAATGTTACAAAGTGAATAAATTTGTGAGTTGGCGGGAAATATGTATAATAACTGACCTATTGTTTTAAAATGTCTTGACATAATTCATTCCTTCATTCAGTGCTTTGCAAACTTTTTGCAATGCATATAATAACAGATTTTGCTGTTTGTATATGTTCATGGAAGAATATACTGGCATCAACATGAAATTTATGGCATCAAGTTTTATTTTCTAAAATAACAAATCATTGTCAACAATGTTGTCAAGATCGAGATCTTGACTAAGATCGGGAGAAGGTAGCAAGATCGCAACATGTAGGATCTTACGTTTTGCAGTCTTTCTACCCACCTCCCGATCCTTTGTAATTACTTGGGTAGTATGTAAGATCCAAGTTACGAGCTTACATGTTGCGATCTTGTTACCTGCTTCCAGTCTGAGTCAAGATATCGATCTTGACAACATTTTTCTATTGGATGTGTTTTATGTCGATATCTTTTATAGCATCGGTCATGTTCAGTTGGTTAAAAGCATCTGTTGAAAGTGCAGGTGGAGACTCGTGGAGATTGATGCTGACTTGTCAGATTTGGTGTCTGAAACTAGTCATGTTATGTCACTCATAAATCCTGCCAACACCTACATGGTACTAATCAATCCTCAGATTGTAAAGCCTATAGCTAAGTTTTCAAACACCTTGACATTATTTGATGATTGGTTTGCTCATATCTTTTCAGGACCTTAACATTGGAATAGCTTTATGGCTCGCTTCTGGTGGTGATGGATGGGTGTCTGATGCAGATGATAATGATTACACTCATGCACGGATTAAATACAAGTCCAATGCAAGGATTCTCCTTGTTGGTTCTGGTGCTGATGAACAGTGTGCTGGTTATGGGAGACATAGAACAAGTTTTAGACGAGGAAGGTATTATTACTATGGTAATGTTAATCATATTTTATGATTATACATATGTTTACAACTTACAAGTGATAATATTCTGCTCTTTATATGTCTTGTTGTTGAATACAACTTTCTTTTCCTTGTGTACATTAGCTTGGGTCCTGTAATTTTCAAGTTGTATGCATATGTCGGTGTAATTCCTTTCTTTCTTCTTTGCTTTAGCTGTGGCCAATAAAATTTTAGAAGACGTGTATGTAAATGCTAATCAATGTACCTTTCCACAGAAAAGAAACATATGCAAATGAAACTACAATAAGAACCATACAGCTTACAATCTATGGCTTTAATAAATTACCTCAGGTCTAATATGTTATTCAGCTCTCTGTTTTTAAATAAAAATATTGATTAAACCCCTGATTTCTCGTCCAAAGCTACAAGCATCATTACTTTCATCCTAAATATTTTTACCATCATTTTATTTTCTCAATTACTCAAAATGTCAGTCTTCCTTTGTTGGATTTGTGGAATGAGTGTAATGGAATCCTAATTTAGGGACTAATTTGACGAGAGTTTCCATGATTGAGGGGCTTAATTAATGAATCTTACATTATCGATAGAAACTAAATTGATAGCAAGGGTATTTTAAGGACCCAATTGACACCACTTGTATCTATGGACAATAAAGTTAATAGGGTTTTTTTTTTTTTCTCTAAAATATTAACCTGACTTAAAGTTTTTGATTGATAGGTTGGAAGACTCATTGTATCTTATGTGGTATTTTGATATACTTCTACTTAGATGATTGACATTTCAAAATTCTTTAAGTCACCTTGGTGTTAACTCAATAGTACTGATTTATGAACTATGACTACATGTGCATTATCTTTTAAAGGACTCTGATGGTATAATATGCCTTAATCAGTTGGCTGGGGCTAGATGAGGAAATGAAACTCGACATGCAAAGAATTTGGAAGAGAAATTTAGGGAGAGATGATAGATGTATTGCTGATAACGGGAAGGAGGTAATGTTCAAATGATAGCAAGAATCAATACTGATCCCTAATTTGTTAATCTCATAGTTACTTCTTGTCATTTTTTTATTTGCTTTTCTCTTTAGGCTAGATTCCCATTCTTGGATGAGGATGTTATAAGGGTTTTACTCAACATTCCATTGTGGGAGGTTGCCAACCTTGATCAACCTAGTGGCATCGGTGATAAAAAGATTTTAAGAGAGGTATTGTTGTTGACTGAGTGGTTTATTTGTTTTCTACTGCTATAAAGTTATTATTTTATCAATTTACATCTTGTCTGACCATTTATTGGCTGACTCGACAATACTTTCTCAAGACCTTTTTCAATAACTTAACATCTTCTTAACTCAGCTGATTCAAACTATTGATCCAAAATTTTGGCAACATGCTCATATGTCTTAAGAGTTATGAATGAATATAAGGACTTGAAGCCAGTGCTGTTGCCTGAACTGAACTCATACTTGTGTTTGAAGTTTCATCAGAAAGAGCTCTATTTTATGGTGGGTTCTACTGTGGATCAGTTTATTTAATTGTCTATGGTAGACCAGTTCTTGAAAATAACTTAAAATACCAACAATGAACAATGTCACCCCTTTGAAGTAGAAGTTCACATTCTTCCATGTTCTCATGAGTGAGGCGGTGACCTGGTTGGTGCCGGTTCATCAAAAATAAAGGAAAACAAATATGTGTTGATTTTGGAGACACTTATATTTGTTTTTCTTTGTTTTCTCCAAACTCGTACCTATCAGACCACTGTTTCACTCATTAGGATGAAGAGGACCGTGAACTTCTACTTCCGACAAATACTGATGTACCACGAGTCGTTGTTGGAGTTTCTGGTGATTTTCAAGTGCCGGTACACCATGGATCATTTGTTAAAGTGGTCCACTATAGAATTTGCGATATTTTATACATGCACTTCTATTTTACCAAAATAAAACCCTTTTCTGTCTGAAGATCCAACATAGAAAATGGACTCCCAAACTTAAATCTCATGGTCAATATATTTTCTGAAGGTTGCACAATTGCTTGGTTTATATGAAGCAGCGGTTCTTCCCAAACGGGCAATCCAGGTGTGCACTCCAAAACTTTACACTTCAAAATTTTGCTTTACAACTCTTTTGCATAGTGATTGATTTGTCTTTGATGTATTGGTGTAGTTTGGTTCTAGAATTGCGAGGGAATCAAATCGGAAGAATTTTGGAAGTAATCGAGCAGCAAATCAGGCGTCTGCAGGCAGTGTCAGGATTTGTAGGAAATCAAATTTTGGTTGATTCTTTATTTTCTATGGACATGTGGGACTCATCTTTTTGGCATGAAAATGAATGTGACTATATCTAATTTTTTTATATATGAATTGGATTGGAACTACTTTATATATATTATGCCTGGTGTTACTACTGCTTTTGACCGAAGGGATTTTTTGTTTATTTATCAGTTAAAGGAAATTAAGCTCTCACTCTCGCTTGTCAACAACCACTTTGTTGAATAGTATATGTAATTTTTGGCAGGTGTTTATATTCCAAACTTACCTAAATTAAAACCGCAACTGATCTAAAATAATTGAAAACCATACAAAACTGAATATTTTTTAATGTTTTGGATATCCATTTTGTGAAAATTGTTCGAATTCCTTTGTCAAAACAGAACCAAATTGTATCCAAGAATCAAACTCGGATTCTCTCAAACAATTTACCTTTGGTGAAAGCTCATTAACCACTTGAATTATATTTGATGACGTGACATTGCTGATTTGGAAAAGAAACATGAATTTATTTTCAATTTCGTTGATCAAATGTGAACAAATTCTTTTGTAATCATTTTTTGGTTCAAATCAACAAAGCAAGACTATTAAATGTAGGGTTAAATATGTTTTTGGTTTCTATAAATATACCAACTTTTTGTTTTAGTCCTTCTAAATTTTTTATTCGACTTTTAGTCCTTATAAAATTTTCAATCACCACTTTTGGTCCATATGTTTAAGTTTAGCGTTTGTATTTTTTAATGAAATCGTGCAGAAATGTGTAGAATATTGTAAAAATATCGCACAAAAAAATTAGAATTTTTTAACAATATATGAATTAAATTTGAACTTTTAACCGCCAAAAAAAAAATAATTCATATTTAATTCATTTTTTGTTAAAAAATTATAATTGTTTCGGAGAGATTCTTATAATATTATAAGTTTTTCTGCAAAGTTTTATTAAAAAATATGAATTCTACATATGAGTTTCCTTAAAAGAAGTGACCAAAAGTAAAGAAAAACTTTTAGGGGACTCAAAGTCGAAGAATTTTTTAGAGGGATTAAAATGAAAAGTTGATATATTTATAAGGACCAAAAATATATTTAACCCTTAAATGTATATGTATATCGTACTAATATATTATTTATTGATTTTTAATTTTTTTTAGTAATACTTATTAGTTTAATTTAGTCTTTTTTTACTATTTCATAGGTTTCAAACATAATAAATTTTTATTCCATAATGTTAATTTTTAGTATATTATATTTTTTGCATCAAACATGTCATTTTATTGTGGCTTTATAATTTTAGTATTAATATATAGTTTTTTTTTTTAACTTTATTAACCTAAAATCGATTTAATGTAAACCACATTTAATTCGGTCAATTCAAATAATTTTTTTAAAAGAGTTCATCCAAACTAAACCGTGTATGATTTTAATATTTGGATTTGATGATATTTTGTCTCAAAGCCTATTCATGTCGCACCTTAAACACCGACGGTGTTAAGTCTCAAAGACTAATCTTGGTGAGAAAAGTTAGCCGGCTGGCCACTTTTAGTGAGATATTCTCTTCCAATATTGTTTTTTCCGTCCCCATGTCTAGAAGAGAACTTGCATAAAGGATCCTACTATACAGTTCTACTCAAGCTAATTGTAATACTATAACAATTGTGATTTTGATAAAAAAAACAAGATAACAATTGTGATTAATTGTTGGTAAAGAAACAATGTTATGAATTTTTTTTTAGGGAAAACAATGTTATGAATTTTTAAAATTAACATTGTAATTCACATCTAACATTTTTAAAGATTCAGATATAGCATTTTAACTTTAACAAAATAAAAAAAGATGGATGGAACTCTTATTAACATATATCAATACATTACCCTTTGTAATAACTATGGATGTAGTATTTGACCAAACCAGTAGTGAATTTCACGGTTTATTTTATTTTTTAAAAACATGTAGGCAAGGCTGCATATATTTAGGAAGACTGAATATGTACTCTTACCTGTCCAAAACCCATATAAGATTCAGCAGTGAATGTGAATGTGAATGTGAATGTGTTGGGAGAAACATGGTAAATGATTATAAATATATCAGTGTCTTTTCCAGCAAAACCATGTCCATTTTTTACATCCTAATTGTATATAATAACTTCTTTAATAATAAGATTAAATTATAAGAAACCATTTATATCCTCTAAGAAAACATTATGAGAATATTTATGAAAAATCAATAATAGATAAAAAGAAAGGGGTACAATTTCTATTATAAAATTGTAGGAGTAAGACACCTACTCATAGTACAAAAACGCAATGAAAATTCTAAAGTAGTTGATCCAAAGTGATCAACAACTTGATCTATTAATGCTTCAAAAGCCCCAAGTTATTCTCCTTTTCACCCTGTTACAAAATGCCTAGCTCATCTTGCTGAGGAATCTTACAGGGGAAAGCTAGTTACATACATATATAACTTAAAAAGAATGCAGAGTTTGCTTCAACCAGTTGATGAATTAGACGTATGAAGGAGGCTTTGGAAGACCCTTAACAATTCCACAGAGCAAGCTGTTATCTGGTATGTTGTACTCATCCCTAAGAGAACGTTCTGGAGTAGGCACACTAATGTACAATTGTTGTCCCAAGTAACGATTCTCAGCTATCTCTGACCTCAAATTCCACACTCCAACGTTGTCAAATGTCAACATTATTGCAGCCCATGATTTTGGAAACACTTGAATGGTGTGTCTGCTCACAGCATCAAGCAAGTTATATGTCTTCCTTTTCTCCGGTGTCCACGTTCCTGGCTCTATGCTGTAAATAAATAAATAAACGCGTTAATTGCATAACCAGATTAAAGTATGTAAATATATATATTGTTATGTATACTCACGCTACTGCGAAGAATGAGTATCCATCCAAATTATAAGACTGGACGCTTTTCTCATGGTTCTCAAAAATGATCTCGATGAAAGTACGGTGTGCGAATTTAAGAACATTGGGTTGCAAGGTAACACTGGTACCAAGGTTTTCAGGCATGTCAGCAATAGTGTCATACTTGAAAACCTTCTCAGCAACATTGTAGTATTCTGCGAGTTTAAGAGGGGTTTCGGGATCCACATGGGAGACACCGTTAAGTGCATAACGGAGTTTTCCACCTTCTCTGCTAACGGTGTTAATGAGTTTAACGGTACGGGTGATGTTGATCTGACCGTAATGGTAAGAACCTTGTGGGTTGGGCCTAGCAGCACTAGCGGTCAAGTTCCAACGGAAAGAACGGAACTGGTTCAAAGACCAAGCCCAGCCCACTGGAGCTTCAGGGACTTCAGGTGAAGCAGGACCTTTACCGTTGGTATAACGCATAATACCTTTACCGGTGAGAATACTTTTAGTGAAACGAGTTGAAGCGACCATGTAATAATCTTTTGGTTCTTTATCTGCGGTTACAAGAACACCAAAGCATTGTCCTACGTGGACATCAAGGGAATCATAACTGTTTTGGACGGTGTGGGATCCTTCGAATTCAACGAGTTTCATTGGGTGATTTTGGATTCTGAAGTTAAGGGAGTTTTTAAGACCAACATTGCAGATTCTATATTTGTAGGTTTTTCCTGGCTTCATTGTGAAGAGTGGTTTGTCAGATCCGTCACCTTTGGCGTTTTGACCGTTAACAAGAACAGCTTGTGGTCTTCCTAGGGCACGGCCACTGTCGAGTAATTTGCTGAGGGCGGAGTGACTCTTGGTGAACCAGTCACCGATTAGGACGGTGTAATCATCTTCGGGATCAGCGTATGGGACCGGAATGAGTAATCTGCTGTTGATGCGGAGGCCACCGTAACCACCGGCTGCTCTGTGCATCCCCAAGCTAGGATAGTAGAAGTAGCTACCGATTTGATCCTTCACTTGGAAACGGTATGTGAAGTTTGTTCCTGGTGGGATGGGACAGTTTGTTCCTGCCACACCATCTTGCCAACAGTTTTTCCTTTGCTGAACTCCAGCCCTGTAAATTTTATTATACATTGCTTAGATTTCATTTATTAATAATTCATCAAATCAATTTTAAATCATTGTCACGTTGTCCCAAGGATGCCTCTTAGAGAATCACGATCAAATACAAACTCATGTAAAGTCGTGGTAGTGACTTAGAATTGTGATGTCAGTCTATAATATTGCATATTCGTGTGTTATAGTCTCAGAGAGGCATCAAAATAAATAAAAATAAAAATTGCGCACTTTTTAAAAGTTTGAAAATGAAATGAGTGTGTATAATACCATGTGAAAAGCAAAGGCTCGTCGAGGCCATTGAAGACGTTAACAACTAGGTTATTGTTACTGGTGGAATTGATGTTGGGTCCTGGAAATTCGTTGTTGATGAGAATAACCTGTTGAGGAACACCAGCAGGGGAGAGTGTACCATATGTAACATTCCATGTGAAATAAAAGTAAGGGTCTTCACCCTTTACCATTGATGTTGTACTAATCAAGAGACATAACATAAACAAAAACGTTGCCCTCTCCATTTTGCTTTGATCGTGATGTTTTTCTTTTTAACAATTACTACCTTATACTATATATGTTGTAATGGAATAAAGAACTAAGATAAGAACATTTACATGATGGCTCAATGATTTGTCTTGTTATATACATTTGTGTAAGTGTTTATTAACCATTCAAACTCTCCGTTAACTTCTCTAACTTACCATTGATTATGCTCCTTAGATTGCGTGCTTCCTCTTACATTTTTCCTATTAATGTGTTAAACCCATTCACCATGTCTATAGTTAGAATGTTAACATTTGAATAAAACAACAAAACTAACCAAGAGATCCATCCATGGCCAATCAGTCCCTACGCTTTTACCTCCAAAGAAATTGACTCCATAAATGCTTTCAATATTTCTTGACCAATTGTATTTTGTTATAGTATTGTGCATTATATATTCTAATTATTTTTTAGACCTCGTTAAAAAAGAAAGAAATACACAGTTCACATATCCTCTCTCTCTGTTTTTTTTTTGAAATCATAGTCTTGTTTTTCATTTTTTTAATATCCTTTTTCTTGTTCTAGTAGTATAGCACTTGATACGATATTTATAAATAAAATTCTAATAACATTATATAATTTAAATATTTAATTATTCTTATTGATATTCAAAATTAATGTTTTTAAAATTCATGTAGTTACTCATACATTGCAAGACAAATTTATATTTTCAATAGACATTATAACAACCATATATAGCGAAAGGATCAAATAACATCATGTCAAGACTTAAAACTATCATCAAATTATTTCACATGCACCAAATACTCTCTCTGTCACCTAATTAAAAAACACATTTACCATCATTAATTCATGATCAAACACTCCCTTTTTATTTTCGGTAGGATTCAAACATTCCTTTTTTATTTTCCCTAATTTATTTCTTTCGACCATGAGCACAAACTCAAACTTTTATTAATTTTTATGAAAAACATGATAAAGCTCAGTGTTGTTAAATACGATGAGTGACAAAATAATCTAATTAGTAGGAAAAAATCAAGAATCATTTGGATGCTTTGATGATATTTGTTGCTTCTGCTAGTGATTTAGCCGAGCTTGTTTGCTTTTCTTAATATAATATAATTTTATTATAAAAAATCATGGGTATGAAATAAATATGAGCTTTATCATGCTTTTTGTAAAAATTAAAAAAAGTTTGAGTATGTGCTGACGGAAATAAATATAATTAGGGGAAAATAAAAAGGGAATGATTGATTATGAATTGATGATGGTAAATATGTTTTTTAATTAGGTGATAGAGATATATTTGATGTATGTTAATTATCTTAGTGATAGTTTTAAGCCATTAGACTAAATTAAACAAATGGATGAGATTTGATTCTGACTCATGTGTGTTAAGATGAGAGGCCGGTTTCCCCTAGCGAATGATTGGTTTAGACCTATGCTCTTCCAACCTTCTAGTCCTGAGATCAAAGTTAGCGTTCACGAAGAACCAAAGTAAAGTGTTAAGATTGAGAAATTTCTACAAGTTAATATAATTTTACAAGGTAATTCAAATTCTTCGTTGTAGGCTATTCTTTTAATTTCATCCATTACTATAATTTTGGAAATATAAATACAAAAGTGTACATTGAATAAAGTTATGATCCTCTCAATTTCTCCTCTCCATTATTATAGTTTTAAAGCGTATATTAAATATTTGAACCAACCAAATGTCATATTGTTTGTATGGATCTTGCTAACCAGTGTCCCTGAGACAATGGTTAAGAAATTCGTAAATACAAATTTTGTCTTGAAAACATAAGTTGTTATTTTTGATCAAATAATAATTACACAACTTTTTTAAAAAAACTAACTTATTTTGGTTGTTTAATCAATGCCTCTGAGACACTCTTTAACATTATCTTTTTTGTATTTATATTCCCTTAATTTTTTTTATTACAAAGAGGGTCCAAGCCCACTATATTTTCAAAACTTTGACAATGAAAAAAATGGAAAGGATCTTGACTCCATTAAATGAGTCCAAATCTTTTTTATACACCTCAAAATATTTAAAAACTTTAGTGATAGAGAGGATCCTAACTCTAATTTTCTTTTACTTAATTTGAAAACAATTTTCACTTAAATCTCAAAACCACAAAACTAGATTTTGTAATTCCCATTTTTATTTTAATGCTAAAACATCACCACCGGCAGACCACTACTCCAACCGTCATTCTTATCACCATTGGTCACCACTCCAACCACCACCACTACATCCACCTCCAATCTTCAACCTGACCACCACTGACTACCGCTCTGACAACTTCAACCACCATCGATCAATATTATATTACCTCATATCAATAATCCGACCACCACTGTCATAGAAAAATGGAGAGTAATCATAGATGGATGTTTTAAAAGTATTGAGACCGTTTAAAAGATGCATAAATTAACATGCAATATACTTTCGTAGTAATCTTCTTTGATTAATTATTTAACTAAAAATGTATGCTAGGTGTAAAGGATTATAAAATTGTAACATCATCCATTGTATTTGGCCATTTTAAGTCGATGTTTTAATATTAGGGGTGTGAAATTCTCTATTAATGTGTGCCTTGTATGATCAAGATTTTATTCAATAAAATATGAAATTTATTATTTAAAATAAATTTGATTATTTAATTTAATTGTTCGAATTAGAAATCACAAAAAATGGCCAATAAAATATGTAATATTTTACATTAAGTGCACAAATAATTTACATTAATTGCATGATTTATATTCAATGCGCGTTTTATGTTCACGTTTTATTTGACTAAATTGAATTATAATATGAGCGACAGAGTGATTATTTTATTTGAAAAACCGAGATAATTTGCCACTTAAGCAAAAAAATGTTTTGGAATCCTGAGATACAAGAGAATTGACCATAATATGTACTAATATTAATAGATTCAAACTAGAGAACAAAATATCACCCAAGAATTCGAATAGAATAACAATTACAATTATGATTTTCAGAAGTTTCTCACCAACACCCTATGCTTTGAAAAATTATACTAAAATGACACTGAATGTGTAACTATTAATGTTTCAATCACTAATATTACTTAAACTAGACGTTTGACCCGTGCTATCGCACGAGTCTGTTATAATGTCTGATAATGAACGGTGATTAAGTCTTGACATATTTTAGAATATCAACAAAGCAAGCACATTACGTTTGAAACAAAAGTAATAGTATACAAAAAAACATAATAATGATGATATGCAAAGTTAGTCCGTCATATGAACCAACTAAAGTACATTTTAAAATATTTCTTTATAGACCACATTTGATGTTACATTTGTATCATCACCCTCGTCATCATGAACCAATATCTTCAAGCCTTTCCTATTAGTAACTCTAGACATGGCAACATATAGTTGCCCATGAGAGAAAATTGATTGAGGCAGATAGACTCCAACATGTTTAAGTGATTGCCCTTGACTTTTATTGATAGTCATAGCAAAAGAAACAACCAATGGAAACTGTCTTCGCTGAAACTTGAACGGGATTCTTTTGTCAGATGGAGTCAATGATAACCTCGGAATATAAACCTTCTGACCAATATTGCTTCCTGTTATCACTTTTGCTTCCAGGACGTACTTTCCCATTCTAGTGATGATCAACCGTGTTCCATTACACAATCCTAAAGTTTGATCAATATTTCTCAACAACATTACAGGGACTCCAACTTTCAATCTTATCTTATGATTTGGAATTCCAGAAGCAACAATTGTGTTCAAAAATTCAGGAGTATGCACATCATCTGCCTTATCAACACTTGACTTGGTATAACGTGTAGAATCATAGCTTAAATATACTTTTTCTTCACCGGGCATCAAGTCTAACATGTAATTATTGATGGCATTAACTATTGCATTTTTAGGAGCCAAAATAGCCCTATCTTGAAAAAATGATGAGTCATGTATGTTTTGCAACAAATTAGGATATGTGCTTTGAACAATTGATGCAAGTGAATCACCAGAACTTGGAAGGAGCAAATCAGGCGGTATACTAACTTGTATATCCACATCATTGCTCTCTCCTACGCTGCCATCACCAATACCTAAAATCCAATCTGAGAATGTCTTTCTTTCTTCAATGTTTGAATTAGAACTCCCAGAAAGAAGTCTCATGTTTGTTGTTAAAGTTAAAACCTCACAAAAATTCCAGATATATGAAAAATTGATGGTAGCTTGCACAACATCTTGTCTGCTCCCTTTAGGTACAACTGGAAGTATTTGCCGAAAATCTCCGCCAAACACAACAACATTTCCACCAAAAGGAATATCCAATCTATCATTATTATAAGATCTAAGAATATCCCTTAAAGTACGATCAACAGCTTCAAAACAATGCTTATGCATCATAGGTGCTTCATCCCAGATGATCAACTTTGTTTTTGCAATTAAATCGGCTAAATGACTTTTTGGTTTTATTTCACATGTAGAGAGTTGATCAACATTTATAGGAATAGCAAACCTTGAGTGCGCAGTTCTTCCTCCTGGAATAAGCAATGCAGCTATCCCACTCGAAGCCACCGTTAAGACAATCTGACCTTTTGATCTCAAAGCTGCAGACAGTGCCCTCCAAATATAAGTCTTCCCGGTCCCTCCATAGCCATAAAGGAAAAATACGCCTGGTTTTTCTTCATCAACTCTGGACATGATTCTATCATATACTCTTCTCTGCTCAACAGTCATCGTTGACATCAGCCTGCCACGCTCTTCAGCCAAAGAATTTGTGTTGTAGTTTAGCTCATCATAAATCAACCTATTTTGCACCTCGTGTATTAATGATGTATCTGACTTAGGCATCTCTTTATAATCTTTCAAACTCATGCCATGACTTTGCAACATTGTTTCTATTTCAGACAATGTGTAACTCTTCAGCTGATCCGGTGTTAAGACCAAATCTGTAAATATCAGCATTAGTTAATCATTTTGGTTATGATAAGAATATAGAGACATTTGTATATTATAATCATAATAATAAATTTATCGAATTAATAGACTTACCCTGAACACGCAAACAACGTCGTTGTCTCTGCAGTATATCATCACTCAAATACTCCCAAGTGCTATTCCAAACCAAATCTGGCCGTGATAATTGATCTGACAACAATAAAGTTGTAAACAATAGCCGTAAATAGCTTCCTGTACCCCATTGACCTGCTTCGACAATTGCATCTATGAACTCTTTATCATCATCTAGAAATCTCATTGCATCACAAACCTCTTTGAATGAATCCAACACAACACCATCAACTGTCTTCAAGTCAGCATATGATGTGGGACCCTTCACATAATTCAACAACAACCTCAAGTAAAACAACTCACCAGACCCAGGCGGAACAAAACGTAGTCTTCCAATTACAAAACCCTGCTTTCGGGGAGACCACCGATGCTTTTCAGTCTTCCAAACAAACTTTGTAGGGAACTCACTGTACGTTAAATTTCTTGCTTCAGGATACTTTTTGTTGGCGTCCATCCATGCTAAAAACTTCGTGCAGTGAATACTTTTCCTATTCACAACGTCCTCAAGCGCTTCATTGTCATCATATATAACATGTTGCTCATTTTCAAGATGAAAAGTCAATCTTTCAACAGATGGCTCTCTATAATTTATATCAAAAGAAAAGATCCTCCAAGCTGCTTCACATGCGGACAAATATCTACAATCATAATACAGTTTTATTTCATCAACACATTCCGACTTTCCAGCTTTATCACCACCATTATAAAAACCAACAGTAACACGATCATGGCCCTTGTTAACATACTTAAAAAGATACTTTATAGATCGTGACTGATTGCACCACTCAACATTTATGTGAGCATTATACTTCAACAACAAAGATTTGTTGTATGGAACAACAAACCTATTATCCACAAAAGAGTCACCCTTTTTGATACATACTCCATTGTCTCTCCGTTTATAGACAGGATACCCTTCTGCATCAATTGTTGTAGAATCAACAAAATTTTTTGGAAAGTACTTCGTACATTTTCCTTTTTGCATGCATGGTGAACTTTGATTTTGAGGACCGCATGGACCATGAATCATGAGGGTCGTCACAATATTAAACAACTCAGGCTCTTTATTTTTATCTGGAATCTCAGCTGATGTAATTTTATCAATATCTTTAGGTCAGACACACCGAAATTGCGGTTGAAGGAAAACCAATATATGCGCATGAGGGAGGCCACGCTTCTGAAACTCAATAGTATATATAACTGTGGAATGAACCAAATTTTAAGAGTTACAATCAACAAAATAATGAAGATAATATTTGTTTGATATAATTAAAACCAATATTAGACATAATAGATGAACATGACATAGTTACCTGACTTAACATAGCCAAATATCTCCCCTCTCTTGATGTCCCTTATTAGCTCATCTAGCTTGATTTTGAACAACCGACTAACTAAATCTAGCCTATCATCTGGCTTCAGATTATATATATTCAAAAATTCAACCAACTCAGGCCATTTATGGTTGCAGGTGAATGTGATAAACAAATCAGGATACCCAGCCCAACCACATATCGCCATAGCATCTTGGTAATTTTGTATGATGTACCTTGATCCACCGACAAACGTTGACGGTAAAACAATCCTTTTTCCTGTTGATGTTGAATTTGTTTCTCCTCTCAGAATTGCTTCAGTTAAGCCTTTGTACATTTCAGCTCTCACCTCCTTTTGATGATCTCTATACCATCGCAAGTGTGAAGATTCTATAGTACTGTAGGAGTCCACCAAAAACTGTTGAAACAATCGTTTGGAGAATAACAATGTCGACTGATCTGTATCTCGCTGTTGAACTTTATATGCAACCCACTGCTTCTGGGTCACATACAACCTCTGCAAGATTTCTGTATCAGCATCTTCGTTATATGGAATGTCCCTTCGATATCCGTCTTCTCCTCTAGGAAATATAAGTGGATACTGTAACGGGAGAAATGCTGGTTCAAATACAGATAGACGCTGCAACAACCCAGACTGTGTCTGAACAATTACATCTCTATCAAAGTCTGCCGAGTCAAAATCCCCAACGATTAATGCCGCAACCTCAGAAGCAGTTGGAAGATTGTATCTTCGACCATCGCGACCTCTTTTCCCTAATATCCTCAGTTTAATGGATGCAGAACTATCTTCTTTTATTGTATCTCGAATCATCCTATATTGTTGCACATAAGGATTACAATTGTCTAAAGTTTCTCTGATTTCTCTTACAATGGTAGTTTTCAACTCCAAATCTTCTTTATCCATCCTGAGATTCAAAGACAATCTCCATAAAAAACATGATCACCTCATAGTATTATATATCATTTTCGAATAGCATATTTAACCATTTAACAATAAAACAACTAAATTACCGAATATATATGTATTAGATCGTAAATATAGGCATATCAAAATAATAGTACCTTACAGAAACCATTCTATTGTATATCTCATTTTCCGTGTCGTAGATGTATAGTTGTGCAAATTTAGGTTGTTTCCCCGGTAAAGGTAGCAGACTGCCTATTTGATGATAGTTCTCACCTTGCATCACGAACATGGGGGGAGCTTTGCCATCATGTGTATCTCTCATTATGTTGCCACCCATAGATGTAAATGCAAACATGCTATTAAATGATCTAATGTTTTTTAAGAAAAATTTACTCTTCTTATCATTTTTGTGATACAGATCATGCAACGTTTGAGGAAGGCGAGAATATGGTGCAATCGACACTTTTCCTTTGACGCAACACAATGAAAATTCCGGATTTGTGGGCTTGTAATGCTTTCTGGTACGCTCCTCGTACCACATCATTGCACCACACTTTCGACAGATGCACCTTGGATGTCCATGGTTCAGATATTCAGTATTAATGTTACCTATCAATAATAGCGAACAGGGCAAAAAATTATACTGGTTGTTATCATAAGACGAATTAATTTACCGATCGTAAGAATTCATCAAAAATTCAAAATGAATGCAAAGTCCCTCAAAAATTTACCTGAAGCAGCAGTGTCAACCAATTCATTATCACCATCAGCCTCTAAAATATCATTGACATCAGTCATCTGGATTTCAATGCCTAAAAAAAAACACGTAGCTTATTGAATATGTATAAACAAAACTCTTACTCAATCTGCATATAATGATATACATTCTTAACCATCTATGCTCTAAAGATACCTGGATTCGACGGCACATCAGACGCCTCAGCATTAATCATACACGACATCTCAGAGCCATTCTTGAAAACATCCGCACCTAAGTCTATGCCTGAAATTTGACAGCAAGAACATCACCAACAGCTAATGATAAACCCATTTTAATTTAGCAACTAAACCACAATACCATGCATGAAATATTTATTTAGTTATGCGCTTGGTTCCAACCATCTATATATAACAGTAATGATAAGAAAATTATTTAAATGGTTGCAAGCTGTATTTTACACAATGCAATACAACATAACGGTATAATCTCGGTCTAAATAAATGTAGTCTCAATATATCCATAAGAATAATACCTTGGTAAATGTAGTCTCAATATATACATAGCAAAAGACTAACTAAACTTAATTTAACTGATAATAGATCTAATTGTTACCAAATTAATCTAAGTAATTTCATCATTGGCCATTATTTGCTCTTTGTGTTCACTTGTTTTTTTATTTTATTTTATTTTGAAGCGTGATCTCGGTCCAGGTATTATTTTGAAGTGGTAGGATATATTATTAAAGTTATTAACTGTATACACCTGTTATGAATAAGCCATATACCAGGTATCCCACACCAGCAGATTCGTGGCCATCACAACTGCTTGGAGAGAAACCAACTTCTAGCTAAACATGTTAGTTTGTAGAGTTCAAGTTTCAGTATTGGTATAACCAGCCAATCAACTTTCCTAATTGCGATGCTGCGCAAGAGCTGTGTATAAATTATATAAATTCAACGATCTTAGAAAATTTTACTCAATTCTATTGTGTCTTAGTTGTGCATTGAGTTAGTTCAACTTCCTTTTCTTTTTTTCGATGAGCTGAGCTGAAAGATGTAGTCAACAATTATAGCAGTCAATGATAATGGCCGTTGGTGAAGATCACTATATTGAGATTTCAAGTAGCCATATTTGCCATATTCGACAGCAAGAACATCACCAACAGCTAATGATAAACCCATTTTAATCTAGCAACTAAACCACAATAGCATGAATGAAATATTTATTTAGTTATGCGCTCTGGTTCCAACCATCTATATATAACAGTAATGATAAGCAAATGATTTAAATGGTTGCAAGCTGTATTTTACACAATGCAATACAACACAACAGTATAATCTCGATCTAAATAAATGTAGTCTCAATATATCCATAAGAATAATACCTTGGTAAATTGTAGAATGAAGATTGACAGGCTGGACTTGGGAAGCAATGTGTTCACCATGAATGTGATTTGTATGGTTGATGAGCATGTTATTGTGCAGCGTGTATTTACCTGGAGTGAGTCGGCCATTTTCAGATATGTTTCTTTTCTTAACCGGTCGATTGTTCGTTGACGGATAAGTAACTACAACAAAAGCCAAACAAATGTATATTAGAAAAATTCAAATGAGAAAACATTGTAAGTGAAAATAGCAATAAGAAAAGGTACCATTCGTGATATTTCCCAACGGCGTTCTCTCATTTGAATTCATTCCAATGTCGTCTGATGTTGATGTATTTAGACATCTCTTTGACGATTTACGTTGAGGGGTATTGCGACCCATAATGATTAGTAAGCAAGAGAGTTGATGTGTAACTCTTAGAGGATTTCAGACCAAACCAAAAAGGGATTTCACAGTTCACTGGAGGAGGTGATGAACATGTTTGTTTGCCGATAGCAGAAACAGAAATTGCTGTTAGCGAAGCTTCTGTCAGCACAGCTAATCAACAACTTTAGAAATTATTAGATGCAAGTAAATCAAAGCGTATTGATCTCATGTTTAGCTTGTTATTGTTGTATGGTATTAAAGGTTTAGTGATATGGAATGCTCTATAGTGCCTCGTCCTTATATAGAGCAATGAACTAAATGATGCCTAGAAATCTACTCAAACATTAAATTATCTATCTGCCATAGGCTGCACATTTAAAGCACTTTTTGCAAACACTAAGCTTGTGTCAGACACCTCTAACCAACTATATTACATCAGACAGGCTAATTAATAACACAACTATACATGCTTTTCCATTTATCAATTTACAATACACAAAACCGTTTCAGTACCCTGCACATAATCTTAAAGCTCGTAGTCCAAATTCTTGCATTTTCAATACACAAAACCGTTTCATTTTTCCAGGATCAGTTTGAATCCCTTCAATCAATGTAATTGAGTAATAATGATTGTTATTGGTTATTTTCTTAATGGACGAATCTTGCATTTTTAATCCTTGTTTAGGCAGACTTTTTAACTGAATGATCAGCTTGGTAATGATGCATAGGAAGCTGACTGTGTTGAAGCTATTTCTCAGTTGGTTGATAACAATCCATTGGTATAGTTATATGTTTAAATTGGGCTCTTGGCATCCAAATATTTTTGTCCACAGTTACTTTGAATTTACTAAAATATTTTCAAATTGATCACTGAATAGGAAACAAACGATGATGCTGATTCAAACAGTATGGATGATAATGTGGTGACAGAACCAGGATTGACTTCAGCTAGTAAGTCATTGGGAAAGAGAAGTGTCGACATTGCGAGCTCATTGAATGATATTGATCTTGGTGAAGGTGATGCATCAACTACTAAGGAACCAAGGATCCAGTGTGTTAAGGTTGAAGACTCTGAATGATTATCTTGCAAGAATTCAGATTATCATGTGATGCTTATGATTATGTTTTGTTGAATACTCAAGTTACCTTTGCTTTTGTTTTGTTTAAAAATAATGGAAAAATCTTCCATTTTTCAAATGGATGAACTTTCCAAGTTTCTTAGTCAATTTTTAATCCATTTTTAATCTTTGTTAACTTGATTTTATTAGTGTATTTTTATTCACCTTGTTCTTAAATTTTTTTAGTTAAAAAACTGTCAAACTATGGGATGCCTTCAAAGAGCTTTATAGGTTGTTGTTTACCATCATTAGTACTGCATGTTATCAACAACCTGTGACCGCCAATACATGTAACAGAAATCAGAAGCATACTATTTTAGAGCATGACACGTAGAAATCAGAAGCATACTACTTTTAAAACACATAAGATAATTCAAAAATGGCAAGCATATTACTTTTGGTCTCAACAACTACTTGCAAAACAACCATCAACACAAACCCAAGCCGTGACATTACAGAATGTCAAACACGATAGGTCTGTCACCAAAATGTAACTAAAGACATAAACATGACAATTAAAAACCAAAACAGAACAAAATGAAAGGATAAACAGACTTGAACATCAGCAACACAACCGGTAGTACACACTCTCGCAAAAGACTTCATTCATCAGGTTCAACCTTGACACTGACCAATTTTAGCTCTTTTCTTGGGGATGCATAACTTGCATGTTCGTCAACATAAAAAACTCTAATGACAGTATCAGCTGCTCTCTTTCCCAAGGAATCTTTAGTCCGAGCCACAACCGGATCAACAGCAGCTACTTCAAGCTTGTTAGGTGAATCACACCGCAATTTTGGTTCCTTTGTGTTGGATGCATCAGATCCACCCAATTCAATATCATCCAATGATTCCACACTTTCACCAATTTCCTTTCCCAATGATTTGCTAGTTGGAGTTACATCCGATTCAGTTACAACAATTTCATCCTTGTTACTTGAATCAACTCCTTCAATAGTTTCCTAAATAAATGAAAATGTATACACAATTTAGTTTGCCTCTAGAACTTAATTCTATATAAATCAGATAAATTTATAGCAATTGGTAGGTAAAAAAGGTATACCAATTGCTTTTGAGTTGCTAACTCACAGACCGTCTCAACATACGCAGCATCCTCCTCATCATTTGCAAGCTGTACGAATAATCATCTTCACAATATTAAAACAATTTACATAAGCGGTTTATGTAATAATTGAAAGAAATAGTGAAGATTGGATCTTACACTTATGCCATGCAGTTTTATAAACTGCTTGATGATTTCATCATCCATGGTCATCTTTTTTACGGTGTAGCTGCGCCAATTGCGGTATAGGTTGGCATCATTGAATTCAACTTTGAATAACATTCGTTTGTCGACAAATAGTTTAAGTTCTGGGGGGCACTCAACAGAAGTATTTGCCTACTCAAGAAGAAATTGTTTGTCAAATGAACATGTTATTATATCTAAGTGGATATTAATTTTGCAGAAATTCTTTGTTTATGCGTAAGTTAATTAAAACATAAAAAGGTTTGCATTTAACCTCATTCATGGCATCTAGAAAATACTGTGCAGATTGTCCCACGGCCTGAGACACAACACGATCAAACAATACAAACGTAGTTGAGCCCGTGTTGTCTATCACTTGAACATGAAGCATAAACCTGCGACATCAAATGTGTTTACATTAAATAAAATGATTCATGCTGTAATAACATTAGACCGGAAAAATAAAAATCCAACATTTAACTTGCCTTGGGACAGCAGTTCTTGGTAAGCTACACTTGTCACAGTAAATTTGCCCGTTGATAGTTCTAATTCTAGACGCACACTTAGTACATGCCCGATAAAACCATCCAACATCCGTTTCAAGCTCGCATGTTCTCACCAACACAGTCGCTACACATTTCTGTAAAATCATGCACAAATTCAATCAAAGGTAAATCAATAATTCATATAGTGGATTCATATAACCAAAGTACAATAACATCTATTATAAATTAGATAACATGCTTAACCTCTGATGCTTCAACCAAATCTTCAATGGTCATCCTCTTAGTTTGGAGCAAATCATCGGACAAAGAGATTATGGTTGGACCAGTCATCTGACTCACTCCCTGAGTGAGCTCAACATCAGCAGCATTCATCCTAATCATTTACATTGCATAGTTAATTTCAGCACGGGTTTATATCGTAACTAATCACATATCTGTAATGAAAATTTATACCTTTCAATGTAATTAGACACTTCAGGTATACCTGGATTCACCAACATTTTCGTACCATAAAAGGCATTAGAAATACCCATTACACCTGATCATAACAATGGAATTTACAAAGTTAGTAACATGTAACGTTCGACATTGATGTGAATCGATATCATCTAATAGATATACACTGTTAGGGTATGTATTTATAAAAATAAATATACATTAACGAAATATTTCTTTAGCTTGCAAAGTTGAAACACAACAACGCAAGGCAGAGAAGAGTCGTGAGCATCCAAGCACTGTTGCATTTTCACCGCATAGTCATCCCATAGGGTGCAGTGAATTCTATTTCCACTGCAACATATATAAACATAATCAGTATCATGCAGTGAATTTTTTTTGTTAAATAAACAATTTGAATTCGTAATATTGACATCTTACTCTAGATCCTCAAGAGTCGCATCCAAAACCTTGTTACTCTTTCCATCCTTCACAGTTTCTTTCACATTGTCCTTCTCCACTACATGACCAATAACATCTACGCGAGACATTTTTATTTAACACATCAGAAACATATAGCAAAAGTACAAGAATGTGTTTAAGAAACGTATTCAATAAATATGTATGTATATATAAGAGTACCAAGTAGACGATCCTCCCTGTGTGTTGCCAAGATATCCAAGAAAGGCATAAACTTGAAGAGTCTCTCTGGAATTTCAGTAGCATTCACCTTAAAAACATTGGTTCCTCCCATAAAACTTAACTTATACTTATGATCAGTTGTTTTGAATGTAGGATCATTCTGAGCCACCATGAATTTCTCCAAGACATATGTTGCACCCTCTTCTATTTGATCCTTAAAGATCGGCAACAGATGTTTCCTTATAGTAGCGTGAATCTTCCCACACTACACATGTTTAAAATGACAGGAGTTAACTAAGTTACTATCAAAAGTGCTTCAAGTCTTGGGTTGAATGCAATATTTTGAACAAAGTTTCTGATGTGTACACATTAGCCATAACCATAATTACGAATCAATCTTTGCACCTCACAAATGAACGAAATCGTGATCAATTTTTTTTTTAAATTAACCCAAGACATAACTTTCAAATTGAGAAACCAAGGACGTATTCTAACAATTAAAACATACATGCCTGAACCATATATGTCATTATATATAAACAATTCTAAATTACACACCTATCAATAGTCAAGTTTGCACATATATTTGACAGGAGGAAAAGAAATGAGTAAGCACTTCTAAATATTTATCCATAAGCCATGTAGAAAAAATGATAAGAAATAAAGAAACTCAAATATCTTCAACAACTTTTTCTATCCTATTAAACTTATAAAAATATAACGAAATAAATTGGACTTACAATAAGAGTCTAATACTGTTAATTGACATGGCTAAGCATGTTATTAATATTTTTCTCTTGAGGATAAGAGTCGTCATTATTCTCTTGTTTATATATCCTAAAGCAGTAGCATTGATAAAAATACCATGGCACAACTTGACAAACCAAGTATAGGACACAACTTAATTCAAAGTGCTAATCACAGCATGTACTTAATTCTGGTATGTCACTAAAAACAATACCTTTTCATCAATCAATATCATGTGAATACTTCCTTGCTGTGTAGGATTGCCACGGTCCGGTGTAGTCCACATGTTAATCACACGAACTTTTAAGTTGAAATCCATCTTTCCACCAACAATATCTGAGATGTCAGTTAGCTTGGTTGAATTTCCTGCAAAATTATTTAATCAGCACAATCCAGTAAAAGAGTAATAAAGAAAAAGAAATAAAAACATAGTTTAGATACATATACTTCATTAAGCTTAACCTTTTGTGGCCATATGCGCAAAACAGAGCAGAGTTGTGAGGAGATGTTGATCTCAAAGTCCAGCACGGGTTATGAGGAAGATGTTAATAGCAGTGCAGAGCATAAAGTATTGTGAGGAGATGTTGATCTCAAAGTCCAGCAGTGCAGATGTATTTATAGAGTGATCTTTATATAACTCTAGCTGAATTCTTGGTGCAAGCTTAAATGCAAACAACTGATTGCACCGTTCTGTTATCTAAAGGGTTGTAATGCAATACTAAATGCAAAGTACCTGGTTAACTGCTCTATGCAAAATACAATAGCCTCACACGTTTTTTTGCCATGCAATAATGATGTGCACTGCTCCATGCAAAATGAGATAGCACATGGGTAAATGAAGGAAGTTGGACAGATTTAGGAGTCAGTTGGCGCGCTAGGGCAACCAATGTTGCTATCAGACTGCTTGGCATTTTTAGTAAGTATGATAACACTCCAAATAAGACCATTTACATTTTACAACACATCCACACCATATCTGAATAAATTGAAGGTGAGAAAACACAAGAAGGATGAGTTGAATTGTGTTGGTTTTTTTTGTTTCTTTTTCTGAATGTTTAGAACTGATCAAAATTTGATGAGTTCAGAAACTGACAGAGTCTGAGTGCAACGGAAAATAACAGACACGGGATAAGAGAGAGAGAGAGAGAGAGAGAGAGAGAGAAAGCAAACACAAGCAATTTTTACCGGTTCCTCCCACAACACAGGAGTAGTCAAGTCCCCTTGCACTTCTAAGGGATTTCACTATAATCACTACTGATTACAATTGCTCAAGGACTCTTCCAATTTCTCTAGCACACTTGCCAGAGACTTCTAATGCTCAAGGTCACCACCAATAAACTTCCACTGCTCAAGGACAACTTCAAGAGACTTATAATGCTCAATCATAAGTGAAAGAGATTTCTGGTGCTCAAGCTTTGCAGGCAAGAGACTTCTACTTGTTTACAAATATAAACAAATTTGTCCTTACACTTAATATAACAATGGTAGTGTAAACTGAACAATGTTTGAACAAACTCTTAAGACTTTAGGATTTCGAAGATACAAAAGTTGAAACGAAAATCCTAAGTGTATTGCGCTATTTAATTTTGACAGAGTAATGACACAGTAAAATCGCAGAGTCTTGTTAATCTTCTTCAGGTCTTCATCTCCTAATATAGGCAAGGTTTGAGAGACGTTGGAGAAGAGTGTCAGCGCATTAAGAGTCGTTGAGAAGCTTCAAATCAAGGATGTTGGGCCATTGCATGATATGGATAATTCCGTTGGATAGTCATTCGAAAATCCTTTGCTGAAACTGGAAGTATCCGTTCATTCTTATTGTCCTTGAAGTTCTTTGTCTGTTTCTACAGGTAGTCAGAAGAAGACAAAACTGTACTCAGATCCTTTGATGGAAACAGCTATAGAAGACGACAAATCTGACATGGAGTTTGGTCTTCCAAGTCTGATGCAGTCTTTTGAGTTTGATGATCTTCACAGAGTCTGATGAGGTTAATCTTCAACTTCTGAGAGGCGTCCTTTTCTTCTGATCCAAGATATTGACTTCTGGTTGACCTTTGTTCAGATCTTCTACCATAGTCTTTTAAGCTTCTCTTGTTCTTCTGATGCTTTAGTACATGTTCAATACTTTGATGGATATTTTCTATGATTCTGCACACTTTGAACAAAAATTACTATATCCAATTGTTCGTCAATACTTTGTTATCATCAAAACCTTAGAGGAATTGTACAAACCATTTTTGTTCCAACAATCTCCCCCTTTTTATGATGATAAACACAAGTATTTGAAACAATTGTTGTTAATCTAATTAACGTGTAGACTTTAGGGTCTGAGGTTTGTAAGCTCCCCCTGAGTCTGACAGTCTTAGGGTCTGAGGTTTGTAAGCTTCCCCCTAAGTTCTATCCCGGTTAATTAAATTCATTTTTAATCATAATGAAACGCATCAGAGCACATACATATTAAAACTTTAAAATTGTATCAGAGTATAAAAGAATTTTGAATCACTCTTTCAAAGTCTTGTTTTGATTAGACCTCTTAAGTGTCGAATCTCGTCAGATTCAGAACCAATGTTTTAATCTTGCCACGAACACTCATTCAGAGTCTGGATAAAATTTTATGTTTTTCAAGTACTGAGTCTCGTTAGAATCAGACTGAGTATTTTAAAATTTTATTCCATTCAAAAACTTAAAAACCGTACCCAGTTAAAATAAGTTTACTTCTCCATTCAGACTTAGAATTTAACATTGAATGCTTACGTCTTACTTCCCTTTAGATTTACTTCAATAAAAGTACATTGTCTCCCCCTTTATTATTACTATATATTATTTCCTCTTATCATATACCTTATCCCCCTTTTGTCATCAGCAAAAATAAGGAAGAAAACAGATAAAAGAAGAAAATTTTATATAGAACAATAGAGTTTGCACAATTACATAATTTAGAAGCTCGATGTGCAAAGACTAATTAAAGCAATTAAGGGGTGTCTTGAAATATCTTAGGGAGCACATCCATCAAAATCTTCACCTTTGAGCTTGTTTCATCCCAAATTGCCTTCAATTCCAACTGATCCTCCATTAATTTTTCTAAAGTCAGAGTAAGATATGATATCCTTTGAGAGATTCTTCCGATCTGGTTTCTCAGCTCTTCATTTTCCTTTTGAAGCGCCAAAATCTTTTCCAATCTAGACAGTTTCTGATCCTTGTTAGGAGTGACAGTGCTTTTGTGATGAGACAAAGGCTGATCATGTATGGGTTGATGTTGATCAGGCTCTAGGTTGGTCTTTTGTGGTTCAGAGTTTGGTCTATATGTTTGGATGTTGAGGGAGGTCAGAAGGGATTTGAATATATGGGTCACAAGAATGATAAAGGAAAAAAGTGTTGGAGAGGAAATAAGAGTGTCTGGAGTAAGAATGTTGTCAGTTTCAGCATCCAGAACATTGTTAGGTTGGGGTGCTTGCACAGCTTCAATTTCAGGGATAATTGCAGTTTCTTGTGCAAGCACAGAAGTTGACAAGTTGTTTGGTGGAGTTTGAGTGGAGGAAGGGATAGTTTGAGATGAAGTCTTTGGTTTAGATCTAGGTTTGGTTGGATGTTTAGGTAAACCACTTCTAAAGCTAGCATTTATAGCTACAATTCTAGCTAGTTGTCTTCTTCTGAAATTGGGAAGATTCTTTAAAGAAAAAAAGTTCATTGTATTTGTCATCAGAGTCTGATTCAGATTCAGAATCAGAGGCTAATGAAGCCATCAAACCCAGGTTTGCTTCTTCTTCATCCTTGTTAGCTTCTTCTTTCTCATCAAGTTCTTCCTAGGTTGTCATGAGACTCTCCTAGAGCTTCCTTTTGTAGATTTTCTTTCTAGAGCTTTCTTTCCTTGACTCACCCTCCTGTAACTCTGGACAGTCAGCAATGAGTTGTCAAGTCTTCTTGCAGTTGAAGCATTCATTCTGATCTTCCTTCTGATCCTTGAAGCCTGAACTTTTTGAACCACTACTTTTACTTGAGAGCTTATTTCCTCTGGTTAGGTACTGAAATCTTTTGGTCAAATATGTCATCTCTTCTACATCTGAATCACTGTTAGAATTTCCATCAGAGAATTCTTCTACTGACTCAGTAGTCTGAAGAGCTTCAGCAGATTTGTACTTAGCTATTAGGGCTAGAGATTTGAATTTCTAAGCTGGTTTATCTCCATCAAGCTCAACTCATGACTTTTGAGAGAGCTTATGAGATTCTCCAAACTCAGCGTGTCCAAGTCCCTTGCTTCCTGAATGGTTGTTACCTTTGCCTTGGATCTGGCAAGAAGACTCCTGAGAATCTCCTTGACATGATCAGATACAGTATAGCTCTTTTTAAGAATCTGAAGACCAGACTGAAGAGTCTGAAACCTTGAATACATGGTTTCAATATCCTAATCTTTCTTCATTCTAAAAAGCTCATACTAATTTACCAATTGGTTAGCCTTGGCTTCCCTAACCAGTTGGTTTCCCTCATAGGTAGAGCACATACATTCAAAGATGGTCTTGGCAGTAGATTTGTTGACAATCTTCAAGTATTCTGAGTGAGGTACAACATCTACAAGAATTCAACGCACCCTGTGATACTTTATATAGAGCTTCTTCTGAGCCTCAGTCAGACTCTTTCTGTCGCGTGTCATTCCTTCTTCATCAACTTCAAACTCAATACCATCTTCAATAATATCTCACAACTCATCATCAATACCAATGATGTGGTTTTACATCTTACTCTTCCACCAGGAAAACTGAGCAGCATCCCCATTGAAGAATTGAGATTCATAGAGTAGTCGTTCTTCTCAACTTTGGGAGTGTTGTAATCATAGTAAATAGTTGCATGGTGGTTTCTTCCTGAAGTGCTAGGTTCATTATCAACAGACATGTTTTCCTCACTGGATCTTTAACTGTGACACAGTTAAGTGGCTGAGCGCATACCATGCACTGATACCAACTGAAGGTGAGAAAACACAAGAAGGGGGGTTAGATTGTGTTGGTTTTTTCTGGTTTCTTTTTCTGACTGTTTAAAATTGTTCAGAGTCAGACACAAAGTCTGAGTGTAGCAGATAATAACAGACACAAAGATAAAAGAGAGAGAGAAGCAGACACATGCAATTTATACTGGTTCCTCCCACAACACAGGAGTAGTCCAGTCCTCTTGCACTTCCAAGGGATTTCACTATAATCACTACTGATTACAATTGCTCAAGGACTCTTCCAAGAGGCTTCCAATTGTTCTAGCACACTTGCAAGAGACTTCTAATTCTCAAGGTCACTACCAACATACTTCCACTACTAAAGGACAACTCCAAGAGACTTTTAATGCTCAAGGTCACTACCAAGAGACTTCCACTGCTCAAGGACAACTCCAAGAGACTTCTAATGCTCAATCACATATGAAATAAACTTCTGGTGCTCAAGCTTTGCAGGCAAGAGACTTCTATTTGTTTACAAATATAAACAAGTTTTTTCTTACACTTGGTATAACAATGGTAGTGTAACTTGAACAATGTTTGAACAGACTCTTAAGACTTTAGGATTTCTAAGATACAAAAGTTAAAATGAAAATCCTAAGTGTTTTGCGCTATTTGATTTTGGCAGAGTAATGACAGAGTAAAATAGCAGAGTCTTGTTAATCATCTTCAGGTCTTCAGCTCCTTATATAGGCAGGGATTTGAGAGCGCATTAAGAGTCGTTAAGAAGTTTCAAATCAAAGACGTTGGGTCATTGGCTGATATGGATAATTCCGTTAGATAGTCATTCGAAAATCCTTTGTTGAAACTGGAAGTATTCGTTCATTCTTATTGTCCTTGAAGTTCTTTATCTGTTTCTACACGTAATCAGAAGAAGACAAAGTTATACTCAGATCCTTTGATGACAACAACTATAAAAGACGACAAATCTAGAGTGGAGTCTGGGTCCCTCAGGATCTGTTGAGTCTGGGGGTCTTCCAAGTCTGATGTAGTCTTTTGAGTTTGATGATCTTCACAAAGTCTGATGAGGTTAATCTTCAGCTTCTGCGATGCGTCCTTTTCTTCTGATCCAAGATGTTGACTTCTGGTTGACCTTTATTCAGATCTTTTACCATATTCTTTTAAGCTTCTCTTGTACTTCTGATGCTTTAGTACATGTTCAATACTTTGATGGATATTTTCTATAATCTTGCACACTTGAACAAAAATTACTATATCCAATTGTTCTTCAATACGTTGTTATCATCAAAATCGTAGAGAAATTGTACAAACCACTTTTGTTCCAACACAAATCCTAATATACTCCCTCCATAACTTTTTATAAGCAAATTTGACCAATTCACATTTTTTAAGGAATGTGGTTTGTGTTATTTAATTTAAGTTAAATAACCTATTTTGCCCTCATTAATTGTGGTGTACACACTAGTGGAAAATATACATTTTACAACATGGTCAAAAAAGTTTTCACAACAGTTGAAATAATACCTGATGTAATAGTTAACACGGTGGCATTTTTGAAATTACTAACAACGTTTTCACATCAGTCGAAAGGAATAACTGATGGGAAAAGTAAATGATAAAAAGTTTTCACAACAGTTGATATAATACCTGTAGGGAAAGATACACGCGGTGGCAGTTTTGTAATACTGAGAAACTACATTTTACATCAGGTCCTTATGACCTGTAGGGAAAAAGCTTTCAGTATTACATTTTTCCCTTTTCCCTCTTCTCTCAAAATCGTCCCTCTTCGTTCACCGTCCCTCTTCTCTCAAAATCTCGTGACCAAGCTTTTCCCTCTTCTCTCAAAATCGTGACCAAGCTCTTCCCTCTTCCCTCTTCTCCTCCCTTTTCCCTCTCCATTCACGCAAACCTTATCCCTTTTCCTTCTCCATTCACGCAAAATCGTGACCCTTTTCCCTGTTTTTACATTCAATCTGTTTGTAATCCCTAAACCGTAATTTCACCGTCACGATCGTAATCCCTAAATCGTGACCCTAATTCCGCCACCGTCCCTAAATTTCACTTCTCTGAACAGCTCTTAGGCTAAGATTGAGTTGAATCCGCTTCTCGTAACTCCTTTACTATTCACGCGACTGTTCACGGGTTCGTAAATCCGTTTCTCTCATCCGTTCTTCAACCTCAGACGCGACTGTTCACGCACTACTTCTCAGAACCCCAACCTCAAACGCGCACTGTTCACGGGTTCACGCAACTCTTCACGGTTTCTTCAACCGCGTACTGTTCAGGTCTGTTTTTGTTGATTCTGATTTAGTCAAATTTGAATCTAATTTTGGGAATATAGGTTTACAATATTTTGATTTTGATTTGGGTTATTGTGAGTTTACTAAGAAGGTTTACAATATTTTGATTTTGATTTGGGTTATTGTGAGTTTACTCTTTTTTTTTTTGCCTTTTTATAAATACAGATCTGTCATTTTTTACCAATTATATATGTTGATTCAACCTGTGAGAATGTTATTGCCATAAAGATTTTGTGAATTGTATTATGTGAAAAAATATCATCCATTTTCAGCTGCAAAACTTTGTATTATAGGAACTAGTGTTATTGCTTGTGCAGAAACTATTCCTTCACATTTCAACAGCTTGTAATAACAATATCTGATTAAAACATCATCTTAGGCAATGCAAGCCTCTGTTTAGATCAATTCACATGATTTTGTGAATTTTTGTGTGTGGATAACAGGTTCTTTAAGGAATCTAGTGAGGAAGAAAGAGAGCATGCTGAAAAGCTCATGAAATATCAGGTTAGTATTTAACTTGGGAAGTAAATCATGTTGGTTTCTATAAGCATTTTGTAGTTATTTTGGTGTTATATATAGCAATTAATTGTTATTGTTAAGTAGTAACTTTTTCGTATAGTAGCCACTCAGGATTGGTAGAAGAGGGTCTACAAATTTTTGGAAAAGTTATACCTGATGAGGAACTTCATTGCATTGCATTTTCGGCGGAGACACGGTTTTCTGAAATTCTGGTACAACATTTATTCCCTTTTCTGGTTTAATTTCTCGTAAGATTATGGGGTGTATAAATTGAAGACATGAGTTTGATGTGTTAGAGTATAAATGCTTTTGCTTGCTTCTGCATTTTTTTGGAAAGTGAATTGAATTCAAATTCCCTGTAATCGGGGATTCCTCGCATTTATGTAGTCAGCTACTTAAAGCTATTGGATCAAGATCGACTCTGATTTTAGATTAGTGAAGTAGCTTTAAAAGGAAATTTGAAATTAAAGTGGTATCGTATGATCTTGATTCAAATTATGAGCTGCTGACTGCATGAATGCATAAAATTTCTGACTACGGGGGTCCAAATTCCAATGAATTAACAACTGCATTGTCATGGCTCATTAATCGTCATTTATTTATTTTTGTTTCATGATGAACATGTTCTCCTTGAAATAATGTATAAACTGATGCATGTAAGGTTTTTAACTCCCGAGATACTGTCCTGCAATTTTCTCGCTCTCTTTTTCCCTCTATCATATTGCCTTACTTATCCGTTTTTATGTTTACAGTAATGATAAAAAATCAAGTTGCTTTTTCCCCATCCCACAAGCAGCAGACTGGATCTTGAGGGTGATTGAGAGGGCCGATGCACCCATCCATCATATTTCTTTCTACGGATGCAAGTGAAAGTGAAACTGGTCTACTTCAGTCACTGATTGTGCTGAATGGCAAGCCTGTTCCACTTGTAATTCGACCAGCTCGTAATTCAGCAGAAAAATGGGATGCTTTGTTGTACAGGCATGGTATTGATGGAGATTCGCAGGTGAGATTACAGTGCTTCCTTATTTATTTAATATCGTTCAAACTTAAATAGTGTAACTGACCTAAATTTTACCATCCATATCTGATCATTAGTGTTGCACTTTACAAATGAAAATAGGTAACTTGGTACTATAAAACTTTACAATACCTTAGAGAAGCGTCACATTCATTTTGTCTATCCTAGGTAGTCTTATCTTGTATTTACAAAAGACTGATTTCATGACTCAAGCTCGTGACCTTGCACTGAGGCTCCTCTTCTTCTACAATTTACAAATATGTAGAAGAATACATCTGTCAAGAAGACTACACTTACCCGTTGATCATGCCCCCCTTTTTTTTCTTGCATTTATTGTTGCAAGTTATGGAAAGATTTGTGCCCCGTTTTTCCCCTAAGAGACCCTAAAGTTTGAAGTGTAGTAAATGAAATCTTATCATTCTCATCCTGTCATGCTGCTATAAACATTTTACTTTCAGGACAATGAAACTTTAAGAACTGTTGGCCCTATGGTATTCAACTTTATTGCCTTTAGTTGGCTAACTTAGCTTGCAGTTGGAATAGGATAGGCTTCAAATAGGTTTAAAAATCCTGCTAAATTTGGGTTTATTTGGTATACTCATTGAAGTTTTAGCAGTCTCATAATGAAAGGAGAATGTTCATATTGAACTAAAATAAATTCGGCACTTTTGCATGAACTTAGAATTGTATAATACTTGACTACTTCTCTAATTTTCACCTTTTCTCTCTCTTGATTTTGCTCTTATGATTGGACTATTTTTAAAGATTAATGCTTAATTGTACACGAAAAGTTTAGCACAATAAATGCACGAAAGCTAATTAGCCAATTTTTAAACCACCTCTACTCATATCATATTCTCCCTTCTCAGTTTCATCCATACGTGATTTATGTCAACAATTTGTTGCTATTTCGTAAAAAACTATTCGTAGGAAACAACAAAACTACTCCCTTTCAATTTATTTTGGTGATGTGCATTATGAATATTTTCACACTGAAGGTGGAAGCTATGTTGGAAGTAAATCATGTTGCTCATGAAATATCAGGTTAGTATTTAACTTGGGAAGTAAATCATGTTGGTTTCTATAAGCATTTTGTAGTTATTTTGGTGTTATATATAGCAATTAATTGTATGGTGAGTGTTCTGTTTTCATTTACTTTGAATGTTTTTTCCTCTGTTTTGATTTATCATATTCTATTGCATGAAACATAGACATCGACACATGTATGTAAATTTTTATAATGATAGTTTTTAGTATATGGAAGTGATTATTGACTAAATATAATCACATGTGTCGGTCTCATCTCATGATCATTATGCATTAGACACCAAACACGTTTTAATTATTTATGCTGACTCTTACTTTTTTATTTTCCTTTTTTTTTTGGTTTGATTCAGCCATGGAATTGGCTCTGTCTTTGGAGAAGTTAGTAAATGAGAAACTGATGTAATGTTCACAGTGTAATGCCTCTTTCTCTCTGTTTTTGAATTGAATATTGCTCTTCTCATGCAATAAAAAATTCTGTTTCCTATATATACATATTGAGATCAAAGATCAAATGGCTAATCAGTCTAAGAATTATGTTTCATGAATACAATAGGTGGCTGATCGTAACAATGATCCTCAATTGGCAGACTTCATCGAGAGCGAGTTTTTGGAAGAGCAGGTAACACTTGCCTTAAGTTGTCAAGTTGAAACTTGAAATCATTTTTCTGTATACTTGGAGTAGAAGAAATATTTTGTTTGTACCCATGAATATTTATGCCTAAACTTGAAAAACAAAACAATTCGGGACTGCAATTTTTGCTGCTAGATTAAAGTTTTTTATGACTCTGTCATTAAGGTTTTTGATATCACTACGACTGTATTGTGATTGTAATTGCTACTTCATCAGTAGTATTTAACTACAGTTTTTCGCAATACCAATTAACAAGATTAGAATTGCAATGCAATGCGATCGTGGTTTAAAACATTGATTTAATTGTAGATGTTTTCAGATTATACTTGGATGATATTTGACATGAAAAATCTTTAGCTCCAAGAGTAACTAGGTGTTTCCTCATGAAACAATTGCTTGCACTAAAATAAGTGTATCCATATTTTCCAATTTTTTCTTCTTGTTCTTATATGTATTTTCCTTGCACAGGCTGAATCAATCAAGAAGATATCAGAGTATGTGACTCAACTGAGATTAGTTGGAAAGGGTCACGGTATGTATATTTCATCCACTAACATTTATATCCACACACATTACTTTGGTAATATGAAAATCAAATGATATAAAATATATGAATGAGCTTTAACAGAACATTTGTTAATATATGAATGAGCTTTAACTTATCCTTCTCAATTCTTGCTTTTGAGTATTTGGAATCCAATGAGAGCTTATATGGTTGAAGAAGCAAGTTCAAGTTTTCTATCAAAATTAGCATTTAATTAAATGCTGAAATTATATATGCAAAAGTCAACTGGCCATAATTCATTCATACTACTAAATTAGCATTTAATTGATCGTTGCTGCCACATAGCCATCCTCCAACTATGTCCATACACGCTTGCTTTTTGTTCATGTGCACCTTGTGATTGAGAGTATTGCTTTTTGTTCATGTGCACCTTGTGATTGTGAGTTTACTAAGAAGGTTTACAATATTTTGATTTTGATTTGGGTTACAGTGTTCTATTTAAAAGCAAAAATTCATTTAATGTGTTTATGCTCCCCCAATTTCAATTTTTGAATATGGTTTCAGATCTGAGTATGATACACTTGGTGTGAAAGTGGCAAAGGGAATGTGTTTGTTAAGGTATGTTACCCACTATTGCACTATATAGCTTTGATGTGAAATGGTAATTTATATATCTTTTTCTACCTGGATGGAGGCTTATAAGTCTGTGAACAGTTTCAATGGTGAGTTAAGTTGTTAAGGTATGTTACCCACTATTGCACTATATACTTATTCATTAAATGTGTTCAAGTGTTTAGGGTGGAGTTCATCTTGTGGAGTCAACTACTTGTCGTTGTTATTTGGCTCTCTGTTTTTGTTATGTGGAAGTATTGCTGAACTAGTAGTGATGTCAAAGTATTAAATATACGCTGCCTAGTGCTTTGTGGGAATAATGTTCATGAACTCGAGATTCGATAACTCGGTGTTAATTTCTGGCTAGTTTTCTATGATCTCTCGCTTGCGGTTGAGTTTTTCATAGATGGATCCTTTTGCACAATGAATTCAAGATGAGATTGCGGATTGTCGGCTCCGATGGTACAACACCAGTGTTAAAGTTGAAAAAATCACATAAGTTTGTCGGCTCCGATGGTACAACACCAGTGTTAAAGTTGCGGATTGTCGGCTCCGATAGTTAGATATTATTAAGTATCATGCTTAAATATGTATAATTTTCTTTAGTATTATTGATTATTGATTTCAGATTTTGGTTTGAGTGCTTTGTTTGAACAAGTGAGAATCTTAGCAAATAACTCATAAGTTTAACTTCAATCCATGTAGAATAATGGCTCTTGTGGCTGCTTCTTATGAACTTATATTTTAGTTTTCAATATTATTGTTGTATATTTTTAATATAAATTTGAAAATAGTTGTGCTGTTAAAGGAGGTAAATTTATGTGATTGAATTTTCCATGAGGTCAATAAATTTGTTTAGAAATTGATCAAGGCTTCTAAATATCTTGTAGCACTTAAGCTCAACTTAAATTTGTTATAGATCCTGAAGGAAAATATGAAGCCTTGGAAAAATATGGAAAAGATTTAATATAAAAGAAAAGAGCAAGTGTTAAGCTTGCTTATTAAGCAATTTAAAAAAAAAATATAGATTTCGCATCAGTCCTTAACTTATACCTGATGTGAAAAACACATATTTTACATCAGTCCTTAACTTATACCTGATGTGAAAACCCGCTTTGTCAAATTTTAAAGTGCATCTATTACAACAGTTGAAATAGAACTGATGTAGAAAATAGGTTTTCACATCAGTCCGTACCCGATGTAAAAAGTAGCGCACATACTACATCAAGCCACCTTACATCGGTTGGCAACTGATGTAAAAAGTCATTTTCGACTGATGTAAAAAGTCATTTCTGTAGTAGTGACAGTAGTATATTTTCAAGGTGTTGTTGTTAAACGTGTGTGCATTTAAAAAATTAAAGTAAGGGTATTTCAGGTATATTATCCTTAAATATGACAAAAAAAGTCAATTTTGCTTATAATTAGTTACAACTGAAATGGTTGAATTTTGCTTATATTTTGATATGGAGGGAGTAACTCCAAATAAAAGTTTGATATTGTAGAGTTTTGTCATCAGTTACAATGACAGTAGATAATTGGTACATTAACTAAAGTACCATGGAAACTTGCTACCAATTCCTACAATCTTAAGTTTTTGAGCTCATAAATGAAAATGATTGTGTTTGTGTAATGAAAAGAAAATGACTTAAATGTAATATTTTACGCTGAATGCAGACATGATTTACATTAAATGCATGATTTATATTCAATGCACATTTTATGTTTCCGTTTTTATTTGACTGAATTAGATTAGAATTTGAAAGGCAAAAGATTATTTCAATTTGAATGACCACGATAATTTGTATCGTAAACAAAAAATGTTGAGGAATCCTCAAAGGACAGAAAATTTACCTAAAAACGCATGTTTAATATATTCAAACTTGAGAACAACACAAAAATATAAATGAAATAAAAATAAAAATTATCATTTTCATCAATTTCTCACCAACAACCAATGCTTTGAAATAACATAACAAATGATATTGAATGTGTAACTATCAATGAAAAAAAAATACTCCCTACGCCGGATGTCTCCTCATTGCTCATGACATCGCATGTATCTTTCCCTTTGGTTAAGAGAACATATATCTTTATTCATATTGACCATAACACATAATCTCTTTGCCTATTGGATATGTCATGGGTGGCGTTTACGATGGGAAAGCATAAAGCTTTCCCACCATGGGAAAGCATTTTTCAACGGTGAGATGGTTGAGGAACACAATAATTATTGTGGACTGTCTACACCAAATTTTTTTTCCTTTTTCTTTTACACTCTTATATTTTTTTTTTAAATCTGGAATACACGATTTTTATCATAGACTGCCTACACCATATTTTTTTCTTTTCTCTTTTACACTCTTATATTTTTGTTTAGATCTGAATTTTTTTTTTCTTGATCTGGAAACAATTGGTCGGATTTTCTCGCTCGCGCGCATCCGCGTGCGCGCGCGCGCCCGTATTATAAGAGTGACTTAGAAGTTGAATTTTTTTACGATTTTTTGCAGGCATGTTTAGGACATAAAAACAACATCGCCCACAAAAAACGAGAATTTTCCGACAAGGGACAGATTAAATATGAATTTTTTATGCGCCAAAAACTCAAGAACGCGAAACAACAAAACATGCACCTAGAAAACGAATTTTGAGCTGGTTTTTTGCAGATCCTCTATATGTATTTTTATAGAGGTGTCTGCAAAAAACCAGCTCAAAATTCGTTTTCTAGGTGCATGTTTTGTTGTTTCGCGTTCTTGAGTTTTTGGCGCGTAAAAAATTCATATTTAATCCGTCCCTTGTCGGAAAATTCTCGTTTTTTGTGGCCGATGTTGTTTTTATGTCCTTAACATGCCTGCAAAAAATCGTGAAAAAATTCAACTTCTAAGTCACTCTTATAATACGGGCGCGCGCGCGCACGCGGATGCGCGCGAGCGAGAAAATCCGACCAATTGTTTCCAGATCAAGAAAAGAAAAAAATTCCAGATCTAAACAAAAATATAAGAGTGTAAAAGAGAAAGGAAAAAAATTTGGTGTAGACTGTTTTGTTGTTTCGCGTTCTTGAGTTTTTGGCGCGTAAAAAATTCATATTTAATCTGTCCCTTGTCGGAAAATTCTCGTTTTTTGTGGGCGATGTTGTTTTTATGTCCTAAACATGCCTGCAAAAAATCGTGAAAAAATTCAACTTCTAAGTCACTCTTATAATACGGGCGCGCGCACGCGGATGCGCGCGAGCGAGAAAATCCGACCAATTGTTTCCGGATCAAGAAAAGAAAAAAATTCCAGATCTAAACAAAAATATAAGAGTGTAAAAGAGAAAAGAAAAAAAATATGGTGTAGGCAGTCTATGATAAAAATCGTGTATTCTAGATCTAAACAAAAATATAAGAGTGTAAAAGAGAAAGGAAAAAAAATTTGGTGTAGACAGTCCACAATAATTATTGTGTTCCTCAATCATCTCACCATTGAAAAATGCTTTCCCATGGTGGGAAAGCTTTATGCTTTCCCATTGCAAACGCCACCTATGTCATGTCATCTTCATTCCTATTGGTAGTGAAACCTCGACTTTTTTTTCATTGATCACAAACATCTATTTAAACCCACTTACGCACATACTCATTTTACAAACTACTACCTCCCTATCCCTCACTCTTTCATCATTTCACAAACTACTACTTTCCTATCCCTCACTCTCACTCCTTCATTCTTCCTTTAAAAACTTGTGCCATTAAAGTTCTTGTGCTAAGGGAGTAAAGCGCCTAAGATACGAGCACTTCCTCATACTATTCACATCTAAACTAATAGTTAGAAACTATGAAGTAAAAAAAATGAGTTGTAATCGTTTTAAAGAGAAAAGGAATTAAAAATATAATTTTATTCTATAAAGTTTAATTCTTTTTAAAATATGAAGTTTTATTGTGCTATATATAATGTTTGAGTATGATACCATGGCTCGAATGAAATTAGTATGAAAGTTGTAATTTTATATCATATATGTGATATTGTAATATGGAATGAGTTTGTGAAGAAAGTTCCGATTTGTATTATGTTTATATGTTTTTGTAAAAATTTTAAAAATAAAGGCTGGGTTTTTAATAAGTTGGAAAAATAAAAGTGTGATTTTTATGAAAATTATGATTTTTGTATCACGTGCATGATGATATAATAAATAAAATTTGTTTGACTTGTGTTTCTTAAGTAGGGGGGAAATTACATTTCATTTCCCTTATCATGGCATTAGATATGTATGTCTGTATGGCAGGTTAATTTTTCCATTTGTAGGGGATAATTTTTGTCCAATACCTTAGTGGCAGACTGGTCATATATGAATCATCTAGTTTTTAGGCTCACGTATAACATTGCATAAAAACCTTTATAGAAACTGATATTTGTGCAAATCTTTTCTTTTTGGTTGTTTATGTCTTGTATGATTTATTTTATAGTATTGTATTGTATGTTTGATTTGATTTGTATGATTGTAGATTATGAAGTTAACCCCTTAAAGCAACATTTGAAGTACAAAAAGAAAAAATTTAGGTACAAAAAATTGATTGCAAAACTGATGGTATTTGATATAAGTTTGATAACTGTAGCTTTTTTATCAATTGCAATATAGCAAATCATTGGTACATAAACTACAATACTCGGTAAACTCATTGTAAATTTCCACAATCTTAAAATTTATGTTGTTTATAACTCAATCACATCATCATACAAAGTGACTTACATGTAATTTTCATTGATACATCAACTTACATATAAGATTGTGGAAATTTACATCATTACACAAACAAAAACTATTATATCAAAATTAATCACATCATCAACCCTATAAATAAAAATTGCAATGATATAAATGAAAACTGTTATAAACTATGGTAAAATAAACGGTTATAAATGGTCTTATTACTTCCCACGTTTTATGTTTCCGTTTTTATTTGACCGGATTAAATTTGAATTTAAGTGGTAAAGTGATTATTTGAATTTGAAAGACCCATTGTAATTTGCCATGTAAGCAAAAACTAGTTTTGGAACCCCGAGAGGCCAAAGAATTGACCTTTATATGTAAGTTTAATAGATTCAAACTTGAGAACAAGATATTACCCAAAAATATAAATAGAATAGCAACTATAATTATTATTTCAGTAGTCCCTACCAATATCCAACAATTTAAAGAATCGTATTTTTTTTAGAAGTTAAACTAGCCCACCGAAATTGGACCCTATGGAGAATCAAACCTAAGACCGTTGAGAGAAGCACACTTCAAGGTCTCAAGTCAACACCACTAGGTCAACCCAAGTTGGTTTGGTCACTTTGAAAAATCATACTAACTGACATTAAATGTGTAACTATCAATATTTCAACTACTCATACTTTGACAAAACTCCAAATAAAACCATTTATGTGTGCAATCATTGAATGGATTTCAGAAATGGGTTTATATTCTATTTGTTTTCCTCTCGGATTTTCGTTCATTTACTGATATGAGAATCTGAGTCTGATCTTCTTTCTTCGATTTGTTGTTGAGTTAGGTTCAAGTTGTTTCTTGTGCTGTTTGATTCACGACCTTACCTCCTTTTTCCCATAATTTCATTATTTGTTATTGATGTCCGTTCATATGAGGGGTTGCAATCGTTCATATGAGAACATGTTGATGTTGGTTGGTAGTAATGAGGAGAGAAGAGATAGTTTTTTTCTTTTTCGCAACAAAAAATGAATTAATGAACAATTGAAGATGTGTATAGTTATGTTTTCTGGGTAAAGAAGAAGAAAGAGTGGTTGAAGATGAAAATATATGGTTTCTTCTATCATTTAATTAATGTACTTATTTTTTTTTTTTTTGAAAGAATTAATTAAAAGGTTTTTATTCTAATGATAAAAAGTTATTAGTCAGCATCATTGATACAATCGATAGGTGGCCACGTCAATCAAAATAGGCCACATTAGCTGAAAATCATATTAAGGACTTTTTTTAGAAATTGCAGGTGTTATAACAGGACGCGAGAATAATGACAATAATAGTAAAAGACAGAATGAAAAATGACACAAGATTTAACGTGGTATCCAGCAATGTGCTGACTAATCCACGAGCAGAGCCACTGAAAATAATTCCGCTATAATCAATGATTACTGATGCCTTTCAAAGTAGTAAGTAGTCTTTTTCTGCTAGTAGATAAAGTTGCCTTCATCTAATTTCTCTAATTTCATCGATTATTGATTAAACAATAATCAAACTTAAAAATTGTCAAAAAATTGTTGTTGATAAAGATGTTGGAACACACAAACAATGAAGATACCGATGTAGACTGTACTTGGGAATACCAAAGTGTGTGTTTCCACACCAACCTTGAGATTCAATTTGCTCCCACCAATGAGTATATTGAATGACCAGAAAATCCCTTCTAGGATACTCCCTCCGTTCCTTTTTAAGTGTCTCTTTTGAAGAAAATTTTTGTTTCTAATTAACTGTCACTTTCAAAGTTCAATGCAAAATTAAATGTTGTTTTACCAATATTACCCTTAATTATTTATTGCGGAGAGAGAAATATATGAAATGAGATATTAAATGAATAAGGTCATTATAGTAAAAGTATAACTTATTGCATTAAAAGTAGTAACATTTATTGATTGTCTTGGTTTGTGTAAAATGTCAAAAAGTGACAATTAAAAAGGAACGGAGGTAGTACTTTTTAGTAACCTTGACGTCGTTTTGCAAACACACCAAACATATCTCTCGATAGTAATTTAGAGAATAATGTATCCTACACTCTACTCATGCATCATAGAAGAGAATGATAATTTAGATATTGAAAATGATGGCGAACTGGCTAAGATTAAAACCCAAATTCATACCTTTCATGATGTGCAAGAACCATGTATTAAAAATGCAAGACACACCATGTCACATATGAAAAGTAACCTTTCACCAGGATTCAGAATCATATGTAATCATATTTTTGAATTAAAAGTTGTTCATGTTCACTTTCAGTCAAGTAATGATCATGAAACATCACATCTTAATCAAATATATGAAGATATATAACATTCGGACCCAAAGACATGAGAAAACCGCAAAAACACAAGATTTTGACTACCTAGTGTTGCATGCTTCATGTAGGCAGGGAGCCTAGCACCCAGGGCAGCGCTTAGAGCCCTCCTTCTGCAGAGCCAGGTCGCTTGGCGCCTCAAACAAAGATTGGGCACATGTCACCTATTTTCCAGCGCTTTGTGTTGTAATTTTTTCATTTCTTTACATTGTTGCATCATATACTTGATTTTGGGTCTTCCAAAGAGTCTCATGTGATTTCATTATTTTGGAAATCACTCGTATTCAATTCCCGTTGATTTTAAAATTTCAAACTCCAAAGTTATTCATGATTTGGAAATACTAGTCAAATTTTCTAAAGGTGAGGATAAAGTTGATTTAGACAACGACTCAATTTATGTTGATGATATTACTGCTAAAATTCAATTTGTTGTTGTAACATCAAAATGAAAAACATATAAATTGAGGAAACACTTGAAGTTTTCTGTAAATCACAGTTATACAACTCCCAAGTTAAAGATGTTCTTAAATTTGTTTACCATGAGTTTTTGTATTGTCATCCCATACTTTTTAATGTTCATATTCATGTTTACTTTTTCCATTTTGTTTTTGTTATTCTCTCTTTTTTTATCAATAAATTTTATCTTTGAAGTGAAACAAATATGTTAAAATTAGTATAATTTCAACTTAAAAATTAGAGGAAATGGAAGTTTAGCTCTTAAAATAATTAATAAATTTTCATGACTTAAATGAAAGAGACAAAGATGAGAAAGATAATTGGAAGGAGATCCAATTTTACATTTATATGTTTGTGGGTAAAATCGTTGTACATATATAGGAAAGGGTTGATTTATACATCAGCTAACATGCAATAAGAATAAAAATCAAAGAAAACCGGCCCATATATGCTGCATCTTTGAATGCATGAAGGATGAAATTAATTGTATTGTAGTGCAGGCCTTGGCATATCCTTGACAATGCCGCAAACTTGATGAGTATCTGGAAGATTGTACTCATCCCTGTTGGATTTTTCAGGGGACAACACACTGATGTACATTTGTTGGCCAAGGTACCTGTTCTCAGCTATTTCTGATCTCAAGTTCCACATACCAGCGTTGTCGAATGTCAACATAATTGCGGCCCATGACTTGGGGAACACTTGCACTGTGTGCCTGCTCACTGCATCCAAAAGGTTGTAGTTCTTTCTCTTCTCTGGTGTCCATTTGCCTGGCTCAACAGCGACGGCGAAGAAAGAGTAACCGTCCAAATTGTAAGACTGGATGACCTTTGTGGGGTTCTCGAAGATGATCTCAATGAAGGTGCGAAAAGTGGCGTTGAGGACATTAGCTTCTTGTCTGACTTTACTGATGACAGAAGGGGGATTATCAGAGATGGTGTTGTATGTGAAAACCTTGTCAGCAACACCGTAGTATTCAGCAAGCTTGAGTGGGGTTTCGGTGTCCTCGTGGGAAACTCCATTAATAGTATAACGAAGCTTTCCATTAATGTCGAAAGGATTGTTAATGAGCTTGATGGTACGGGTGATGTTGATCTGACCATAATGGTAAGAACCTTGAGGATTGGGCCTAGCAGCACTAGCGGTCAAGTTCCAACGGAAAGAACGAACCTGGTTCAAAGACCAAGCCCAACCAACTGGTGCAGGTGGGAGAACAGGTGAGGCAGGACCATTACCGTTAGTGTAAGAAATAACAGCAGTTGTGGTAAGAACGGTCTTGGTGAAACGTGTGGAAGCGACCATTTTGTATTGCTTGGGTTCCTTGTCGGCGGTCACGAGAACAGAGTAGCACTGCCCTACATGAACGTCAATGGAATCATAAACGTTTTGAACAGTGTGGGAACCTTCCATTTCGACGAGCTTCATTGGGTGATCTTGGATTCTGAAGTTAAGAGAATCCTTGAGACCAACGTTGCAGAGTCTGTACTTGTAGGTCTTTCCTGGCTCCATTTTGTAGAGTGGCTCAGCACTGTTAGGATTTTCCCATGATGTGGACTCCATCAGGTCTTCCCATTGATCGGCCACTGTCAAGGAATTTCTGCAATTGGGTGTGACTCTTTCCGTACCAATCACCCATAAGAACCCAGTATTCGTCAGCGGGATCAGCATACGGGACAGGGATCAACAATCGGCTGTAGACTCTAATTCCACCGATACCACCGGCAGCTCTCATGAGACCGGTGGTAGGGTAGTAAAAGTAACTACCGATTTGATCCTTAACCTGGAATTTGTAGGTGTAGTTGGTTCCCGGGGCAATGGGACATTGGACTCCCAATGTTCCATCGGCCCACGAGTTTTTCCTTTGTTGAATACCGCTCCATGTGAAAAGGAGTGGCTCATCAAGGTTGTTGAAAACGTTAACTACAATGTTGTTGTTGCTGGTACCGTTAATTTCTGGTCCTGGGAATTGACCGTTGATGAGAATACCCTTTTGGGGAGTACCCAAAGGTGCAATGTTACCGTAGGTAACCTTCCATGTATAGTACACATAAGGATCTTCAGACCTCACTGCTGTTGCCATAAGGCAGACCATCAAAGCTATAATAGCCCCACCAGCCATGTTTATTTTTTGTGTTTTTTTGCTAAAGACAACAAAAACAAAAAAAAAAATTATGAATATGTTCTAAATTCTATTCAACCCTTTCCTATCTCCTTCCTTTCAATTATGATTGGAAGAAGATAGATGTTTCTTCTTCTGTGATTCTACTCAAACATGATCCTTCCTTTATATATGCCTTTGCCAAACCTATTTTTACCACACATGATTTGGTTTCATCGAACTTGTCTCTCGTCCACACTCCATGTTTGGTGCACCTTATATGTCTCTCCACCATTCATTTTTCTCTCTTTGACTTTCTATTTTCGTCTCTTTTTTAGAACTTTTCTTTCATTGTTTGTGATTTCTTGTTTTTAGAAAACACGGAAAAAAACGTATTTACTTTATTTAGTTCTCTATATTTATCAATCTTTTTTTTTCCCTAAAAAAATACAACTTAAAAAAAATATGGATTTAGATTGAATGCAATAAATATGTCACATAAAGTATTGCATCTTGACCATCTAATATGAATCAACTGGTCGACATTGACTGCCTATGTAAAATTAATTGTGTGATCTGAATTGTCTGATATAAAATCAACAATCGAGATCGTTTACAACAAGAAACTTTGTGGTTCAAACTCACATACTATGACAGGTTCCCGTCCAAAAAAATACCATTTAAGAGGATAAAATTTTCCAAGAGCATCATGAAAATTATGTTATATTAAATTGAATTGAAATTCACGTTATAGCTGTATTTTATTTCTGTCAAAAAAAAACTGTATATTATTGTGGCAAAAACCTAGCTACTTTTACATATTCTCAACCATCATCAAATTGTAAGCTCCTGTTCAATTTGTTGTACATGAAAGTAACTTTAGTGCTTAATTTAAATCTATATTTATATCTATGGTATAAACATTTATTACGTAATTCAAAGAAAATACAAATGAAAAATAGAAATGGTTAATTCTATATAAGTACAATGTTCATAGAGAATTAATCTATAGGGTATAAATAGACATTGTAAAAATTAGGTTTTTGAAAAGAAAAAAAAAAACTAGGAGACATTCTTAAATGTTCCTCATTAAATGTAGGCTAAAATATGCTTTTAGTCGCTGTAAATATGACTTGTTTTGCTTTTTGGCCCTTGGTAAATTTTTTTTTTTAAAAACACCTCTTGCAAAATGTTCTGTCTTTTAAAAAAGTCTCTGGCCCCACTTCAATGATGATTTGACATGGTTTTCGCCACGTGGCAGTTGCTGACTGTGCAATTTTTGCCACGTGGCGATGACGTGGCATGCCACATAATTAAAAACTAAAAAAACATTTTCAAAATAAAAAACAATTTAAAAATTCTTTTCGAAATTAAAAATAAAAAATCAGAAAAATATATTTAAAAATTTTAAAAACTGAAAATAAATTTCCAAAAAATTTCAGATTATTTAATTTTCAAAAATTAAAATTACATAATTTGATAATTTTGGAAAAAATCCTAAAAAGTAAAAAAAAACAATTAAAAATCCTTAAAATAATTTTTTTAAATTAAAAATCTGAAAATAAATTTTAAAATCATAAAATAAATTTCCAAAAAAAATTTGATTATATAATATCTGGAATTATATAATCTGAAATTTCGAAAAATAAAATTGAAAAAAAAATCTGAATAAATTATCTAAAATTAAAATTAAAAATTTTGAAAAAAAATCTGAAAATTATATATTCAAAAATTTCCGAAAATTATTAATTTTCAGATTATAAATTTTCATATTTTAATTTTCAAATATTTATATTCAGATTTTAAAAAATTATATAATTTTCGAATTTTTTTTTAATATTTCAAAAATTTAGTTTTTTTAAAGTATATATAATCGGAAAATTTTTTGAACTTTTTTTCTGATTTTTTTATTTTTTTAAATTTTATTTTCATATTTTTTAATTTTTAAAATTAATTTTCAGAATTTTAATTTTTTTTAAAAATTTAATATTATGTGGCATGCCACGTCATCGCCACGTGGCAAAAGTTGCACAGTCAGCAACTGCCACGTGGCGGAAACCATGTCATCTCAGCTCTTAAGTGGGGCCAGGGACTTTTTTAAAAGACAGAAAATTTTGCAAGGGTGTTTTTAAAAGAAAAATTTACCAAGGACCAAAAGCATAACGAGCCCTATTTGCAGGGACTAAAAGCATATTTTAGCCTTAAATGTATTGTTTGAACAAAAAATAACAAAGAGTCTAATCAATCCGTGCAAATTAAATTCAGCCTACAATTTCTCCAAATGAATCGATTTAATTTTATGAACGAATACCTATTTTAGTCCTTGGAAAATTCCCAAAACTCATTTTAGTTCCTAAAAAAATGAAATCATCTTTTGGTCTCTAAAAAAATGAACCGGACAAATTAGTTTTGACCCTCTTTACACTTTGTTTGGTTGACGAAGAAAAGATACAGAAAATAAAAAAAAATGAAAAACAGAGATTGTTAAGTAGTTTGTTATGAGAAAGAATATAAAAATTATGATTGAAAAGAAATATGTCTATTAATAAAATGACATAAACTTCATTTATCAAAAAATTGATATAAAACATAAGTTAAAATAAATATTCCATTACAATCAAGGAAAATTACTAAATAAAAAATAAACAAAATAAAATAAAAAAGTAAAATCTATGTATTATATAACAATCAAAGATTTTTTTTTCAATTTAATAAATCAATAATAGAATCAAGACTCATTTTAGTCTCAGAGAAAATTTACAAGACCCAATTTAGTCTATTAGAAAAAAAAAATAAGCCTTTAGTTTATGGGAAAAATAAATTGGTACAACTTTTAGATTTAAATTAATTTATTTTTTAAAAAATATGTAATTGATATTAATTAAAATATTTAAATGTATAAAATATATTTAGTTATATAAAAATAATAAATTCGATGAGTCACATGTGGTTGATACCAATGTTTAAAGAAAATATTTAGAGGGACTAAAAAACGTTAATTTTATAGCGATGAAAAAATATTTAACCTTTACTTATTATACAATATGTGGTTGATATTTTTAATCTAATTTTATCTATTAATATTATTTTCATGTTTGGGATCCTTTTGTCTAACGTCAAACAAAATTTTATTTATTAGACGACAATAAATACAAGTGGTACTAAATCCACCAACGTGATGAAGTATAAGTAGTACTCAACTCAAACAAGAGAAGAGAGGAAACAAATCAAAATCCACCCCTTAATTACAAGAGCCAAAAAGTCCACCTCAAAATATAATCAAGAGGGTTAACAAACCACTCATAATACAAACTGAAAATTTCATACAAACACAAAATCTCTTTTTCTTTTTCCCTAAAAACCATTACCCAAGACAAGCTCGTAATCTCCCAAACAAGCTAAATGAAAGTCCACATAATCTTTAATTTTTTTTAAAAAAAAAAACTTGGTATCTATCCAAGGACTGGACCGACTAATTCAAAGGGTTCAATTCCACCGTCCACTTATGGAAGCCCTATGTAAAGCCAGAGCAAAACTCTGTATAGGCCATTCCGCTGAAATTGACACCGAAGGAAATCGAATCTGAAACTTTAGATAAGCACACTCCAATGTTCCAAGTCAACATCACTACACCAACTCAAGTGGATTATAATCTTTAATCCTTTGATTCATCCCAAACTTTAATGCTTCCAAAATACTTCATCCAGTCCTTGTATATAAGCATTCATTTAGCTAAAAAAACATAAAAACTATTTTCCATTGCTCTTCTTTGGATATCTTTATTCTTTAATGTATTCAAAAAAAATGGAAAGAAAAAAAATAGTCAAAAAGGTCAAAACTAATTTTAGTTGTGAACAGTCTTTGAGGACAATCCCAACATGCCATATCCTGCAATCTAATGCTCTTTATTTTCAAGTGGGTTGACTACCTTAGTTAATTGCTCCTAGTCTCCCGATTCCCTCAAAAAGATTGTGCATGCAACTTCTCCACCTTTTCACTCCTGAAAGCATTCCCACCATTTCACTCATCCTAGGTTTGAGTGATTGACAGAAACAGATATAATAATGATCTCAACCAAAAAAAGATCAACATTCATTTCATGCAAGATGGGAAATAACTCTACAAAATAGGTAAATAATAGTAAAACCTAAAGTATGATCTGAATACCTGGTTGATACCATAGCTTGTATGAAAAACTTAAGGGGAATGTTAAAAGTGCCTTAGAGCATTTGTTAAGGAAATTAAAATAGAAATATTATCTTGGGACATTGTGAAAATATGTATATCCAACTTTTTGAATGTTTGAAGTTGTTTTCAACATAAAGTTTCTACTTTTTGTTTTCTTAACTGGGGAACTTGTTAGCAAGATCAAACTTAAATCCACTGTGAAATATGTGCAGGAAAGCGAAAATAAACAATTATTATTACAAAGTATAGCCCCATCGCCAAACTATCCAATCAAGTACAAATCTCTGGTCCTTTTTTCTTCCGTTATTACCTATTTAAATTAACCTTGTACATATATTCCCATTATTATGCTGACCAACAAGTGTTTGGTTTATTTCAAAAGCATTAATTGCAGAACAATATGAGAAAAAGGAAGAGGCTACAGAAATATAAATAAAATAGCACAAATCAGATTCAAAAACAACATCCATTCATATCCCTGACGAAACCTTGGCAGAGGGGGATTACTTATTGTCACCACAAGCCCCAATTTAGCATTCATCTTTGAGGGGGATCAATTGTGCGGACATTAGCAACTGACATACCCTCAATTCGGTCCTTGGTGATTTCCACAAAGTGACCAACAATCTCATGAAACTGCTTGAGCCCTGACAATGGAAGAATGATTGAGGATCGATCAGAACCTGCAACCTGCAATGAAATAACAAGAATTTACAGCAGAAAATCTTCTACCCAAACTACAACAAAATAAAGGAAGAAGGACAATAAAAACATAATGGCAACACACCTCAGATATTCTTAGAAAATGACCCCTATTGTTGTTCCCAAGATCAAAGAAAAATCTTTTTTGATCAGCTCTGATCACTTTGGAGACCCCCAAGTTCCCAATTTCATCCTGAGCTGGCAAATCAACAGACCTGTCCACATTCAATTCCGAAGAGGTGGCAGGTTGAGTATTATGACCAGATATGAAGCCAGCACCAACATCATCTGAAAGTAGTCGCTCCGAGGATTCAGAATTTTGCTGTTGCGAAATACAGACAAACAGATGAGTATTAACACATAAAAAAAGAGAACTTGGAAAGTTTAGGTGGCTAAGCAGGAAAAAAAACGGTCTACTTGCAAAAGAATGAAACCTGATTGGGCAGAAGGAAAAGCCTTGAGGCTTCATTAATCTCTGCCAAAATGTTCCTGAATGCTGCCCACCCTTCATCCCTGGAACTTCCTGCAGGAACAATTATAGTGCTACGATTCCTGCTGACAGAAGCTTCAGACACCTGCGCAAAAAAAAAAAAGGTAAGAGTCATTAAATTGAAATAAAATAAGCATGCATGATAGATGTAATATAGTCCATAGAAATTCCCAAATACACATAATACGTAAGCCCAAAAGGATGCAAAACAAGATGACAGCTTTTTATGAGGGACTACATGTAGCCTCATCAAAACAATTTAGGTTAAATGGAAACACCAATTACTGGAGTTCTTTGCAAAAGTTTTTGCAGATGTTACTCTGTCACCTGTCACCAAATTCAAATGCCACTTTATTAACAGAGACCTATATAGAATATTAAGGAATTACAGAATATAACAGTTGACTGCATAGCTACTTCCTTGTAATGCAGACCGGTTTTACTATTTTTACGTTCCAGTGTGATACATGCTTTGAAGGATGGTTGTCAAACTCGCGAGTCAACTCATAGACTTGGACGAGTTTAGGAGTCTAGGAGGCCAAAACAAGTTGACTCAGACTCAGACTCGTTTTCATGGTAGATTCAATCAGACTTCATTTTGTTGCTCTATTAATTTGTTTACTGTTTTTATGCGTTGTTTCATATGCGTGCTTTTGTTTTTTGTTTCATTCTTGTTTTTTTGTCTAGAGAGAGGTGATCTTTGTGTTATCTCCATTCTCCAAAAATAGCATTGTATCTACTGTTTTTTTTATGCTCTGTTTTCTTGAAGCAATCTGTCCCTTTGTTTTGTTATAGTTTGTCCCATTTGTGCGTGTCTTAAAATGTCCCTTTGTTTTGTTACCGTTTGAAATAGGAATTTTTATGTTTTTTGAGTCATTTTTTATTTTCCATAGACTCTTACGAGTCGAGTCCCTTCACGAGTCTACGTAGAGTCTTACATTGTGTTAAAGCTTGATTTTGTTCAATTGTAGGGCAAGACTAATAAATGTTGTTGCACCAAAAATAGAAGAGTTTTCCATTGTGTAACAGCACATGCAAAAACAACAGAAAGCGGACAATAATGGCAACATCCCTAAACTTCTAATACAAAATGATCACCTGGTTTCAACGCCTTTCACCCCCTCCACTTTCCTACCTTCAAAGTTCAAACCCACATTGAAGGGCAAGCATCGGATAGGAACAATAATCTGGCAACATGAATATAAAAGGGGATATTGAAGATACCCCTAAAATACTCAGCGTAGAAGATTTTAAATAAAGAAAATAGAAGGTCCACATATTATGTACTGTGCAATAAAAGGGGAAATTCTTCACAAAAAAAAAAAAAAATCCAGGCCCTATCTTGGAGTCAGAAGAGAAATTAAGAGAGAAACAGGGTTTGGAGGAGGCGGGGGAAGGAATAAGAGATCAATGTATTGAACATACAAGTTGAAGATTAAACAATTGTGTATGTAATAGGTATGACATAAGTATTGTAGTGCGATTTTTAGTTTTTTACAAGTTGAAGGTTAAGTGAAGTCTTCAAAAGAAAGCAAAGTTGATGAAGATTTATGGCCCTTTAGCATAATCACCATCAAATAGACAACTAAACTAAGCTTCAGAAGTTAATGTCTAAGATAAATCTGAAATTCCACCATGGAAGGACTTAAACATGTTGCATTCTAGTTTTCTCATCATAAACAGGGTTTTACTTGCAGTTGCAGAGTTCAAGCGACACAAATCGAACATGTTGATATGCAGGTGCTTGATCTCCACCAGCACCAAAATAATTCTACTGAAACACTGCAAAGCACAATTTACTCTCTATCTACCACCATTATAACCACGAAATCTGTGAAATTCGAATTCCTAGATCTTACAGTAGTATTATGCATTTCAAGCAACCACATTAGGAATGTCTAACAAGATACCCAGCATTTACTACAAAATCCAAAAAAAAAAAATTCCATTTCTCACTGAACAAACAAGTTCTGAAATGGCAAGTAGTTAGTTGAAAATATTCCTAACTTTCTACCTCTTCTAAAAATATTCTTCATCATAGGCCACGCCCACGCGTGTGCAGATTGAAACCACATAATAACTGAATTTCCTTATCCGTCACGAGAAAGAAAAAATAAACACATTTGCTAAATTTGCCAATTGAAAAACCCCACAAAGCCTAGATGCTTTGAATTTCATTGCATCACAAATATAGAAAAATATTCCCGTAAATAGAATCAGATGTTACAAACAAACATATGACAGCAAAATTCCAATTCGAGCTAAACAGAGTGAAATTAATTGAGAATATGTGAGTAAGTACCTTTAAGAAACGGCCTCTTCTATTCTCTCCGATGTCAAAGTAGAAAACCTGAAACAGAGAATAAAAGACTTAAATCAGATTGAAAAGTAACCATGTGAGAAAAGAGGGGAAGAAATTAGGTTAAGTATATGTTTGTATCACGGTGGTTATGCCAGAATCACGGTGACAGTGATTTCCTAAAAACTACACTCTGTAGCTTCTGCAAAACCATGGTGGATCACCGCAATTCTGGCATAAAGTGAATCATGACTACCTTGGTATCAAGCTGCAATTCCTTGCTGAAAAGTTCTTGATCCTCAGAATTAACATAATAATTGAAGAGATCAAGAAACCACGAAATGCCAGAGAAAGGAACGATGATGGTAGACCTAGTAGCAGAGGTTTTTTCAGAAATCTTAAGGTAACGACCACGAGGATTCTCTTTCAGATCGAAGTAAAACAGCTTATGTTCCACTTGTAACGTCTTACAAAGAAGCTCCACGTCAGCACCACCACCTCCACCACTACCGCCGCCGCCGCCGCTACCACCCCCGGAGTTTCCCTCCATCTACGCCAATCCAATTAGGGAATCAGAAAATTGAAATTGAATAAATACGAAACAGATCTGAGTTAGAAAGAATTATGGGTTGGGAAGGTGCAATTGGGATGAGATGTGGAGAGTGGAGAGTGGAGTGTGAAGTGGGTTTTGTTGGGTGGGTGGAGCTACAACTACAACTACAAGGACGTCATTCACGATGTCGTTTGTAGATCCATCTCATGAATGAATGAGTGAATCTTTGTTTTCACCTCAAATACCAAAGTCAATTTTGTAGGAATCGGTAATTTACTCCATTTGTACATGTCAAACACACTGCTCCTAATTCCAACTGTAATAAATAAATTGGACTAAAAAGTTTTAGCATCTCCGGGTTTGATCTACAAAAATGTAAATACTTGACATAACACTATAGAACATAACACCGCAGTATAAGACACAACAATACAAAACAAATTTTTATAATATTGAATAATTTTTTGTCTTATAAGATTTTTAGTAGATAAAATGTTATTTTGATATTTTAGACAACTTGTATGTGTGACAAACAATTGTGTTGTGGTTTGGTGAGAGACAAAAATTTCAGCTTTTGTCTTCTCTTTTGCCTTCAGTTTGTCATGTCGATGAAACAGTTTTACAAATCAAACACCGTACAATTTGAGTTGTCATGTCTTGTCCTTCATTTTTTAGCAAATCAAACACACCCTTTGTGTGGTTTCCAGTTTAGTAAACGAGTAAGAAATTTTCTAGTCATACCCCTTATATTTCTTGTTACACCCAAATTTACTTAAAATTTTACAATAATACCAAAACTATCCTTTCATATAATTTTTCTCAAAACCCTGGTTCATTGTTACTCTAAACTTTCACCATCTTTCACCTACAAACAATCATAGATATTCAATCAATCTCAATGAAAGATTAAAGGTGGATCAAAATGTCTTTCATCCATAGTCTATTGCATATAGGTAAGTGAATTTCTTCTTTTTTCCAGTGATGCTGAGTTTCTATTTTTTTTATTGTTGTTCAACGTGTTGATATGTTACGCACTCTATAAGCTACATGTATTTGATGGTGCACCACACATTAACGTTAATTAAATTTAAGTAAACATTCATTTAAAGGTTGAGGTTAACTTAGACTCGGTTTAAGTGGGTACATGTAAACTGAGTTTAAGTAGGTACATGTAAACTGATGTTAACTTAAACTCAGTTTAAGTAGGTACATGTAAACTCAGTTTACATGTACCTACTTAAAATAACATTATGTAGAATCATTAAACAAGGTTAAGAATGTTAACGCAAATTTTAGTTTAAGTATATACACTTAAATTCTGTTTACATGACCTACTTAAACTGAGTTTACATGACCAACTAAAACTAAGTTTACATGACCTACTTAAATTGAGTTTAAGTATGTACACTTAAACTCAGTTTACATGACCTATTTAAACTGAGTTTTGAAATAGGAAGAACGATACAAAGAGTTTTGGGTGAATTTGAAAATTATATTTTACTTAAGGGTGATTTTGTCAATGTGTGGTGTAACAGTAATAATATTTTTACATCTATTTTGTAATAATTTTTAGAATAACTTTCTTTTATCTTTTTGTTATTTTATTAGTTAAAAACAATAAAGAAAGAAAAAAAGAAGAGAAAGTAATAGCACAATCTGAGTATGAAAAAGAGTTATTACAAAATGATCGTACAAATATCATTTTTCTTAAAAAAATATATCTTTTTAAACTTTAGTACAAGTTTATAAAATTACTTTTGGATACTATTTATTGTCAAAAATAAAATAAATTATACATAATTTCTGAACTTTTCATTCTCATACATCCCCTTAAATAGATTATCGTATCTAAATATATTAACATATCTCAAATGATTAATCTCTGAATTTTGGAAGATATGTTGGGCAACAAGCAAGTTATGATGTAAATGTTATGATTTATTCCTGTAGTATTGAAGTCCAATTTGATAAGCTTATTGGTATGTTAACGTTTATGCTTTAGACATTTATATTTGATATTACTTGCCCAGCTGAAGACTACAAATATAGTAAAAAAATTCTCCATTAATTAATGAGCTAAGTTTGAATAATTTTTTATTTTTGAAAGGAGCAAACTTATAGCCTTTTATTAGAAATCAAGGTATAAATATATGACAGTATATCATTAAATATGCGAGAGCTAGTATAAAATACGGCTACCTTCACTAAAGCGTGAGCGACATCATTAGCTTGCATCCGAATAAACTCGACATAAGAGTTTCAAAAAAAACTAATAAATAATTGTTTGCAGGCTTTCTTCAACCAAAAAAAAAATTGTCTACAACCTTCCTAGAGTCACGAATGAAATTCATGTTGTCGTCAACCACCCAAGGCTTCCCCCACCTCTACAGAACAAAGTGGGGAAAACCAGATAGACTTATCAAGAACATAGCATACGTCTTCATCCTGAATGCACATGTCAATCCTCATCTTATTAGTAAATAAGAGAATGTCACATCTATATTACATGTATATCTACCTGGAGCCTGTTTCGACCACCTCTAAACACCATCACTGCTCTGCCCTGGGTGGTTATTTGTTAACCCGCCTGCACTGTATAGGGGAGGCAAGCATGGGCTGCAGCCCCTCCCTCCTCCATTTAAACACATAAATAGATACTAACTAGTAAGTTGGAAAACAAATGAATACTGGCGTTATTTTGTTAGCATATATTAATATAACTAGACTCCAACCCGTGCGATGCACGGGTTTTGTAGAGCTTCATGTATAACTATCATCTTGACTATATTATTACTTTTATAGTTACTTTCAGTATTATGTTATCAAACTACCTCAAAAAGCAACAAAAACAAAAGATGAACTGCAATAAAAATGACAAATCAAAAGAAAAAATATATACAAAAGCATGCACCAAGAAATTGGCCATAACCGCAAAAGCTGTTAAATCTATAAAAATGAAAAGGAAAAAAACTACTATGTGGTAATCGAAAGAAAATTAAATAATGAAAAGGAACTATCATGTGGTAACCAAAAGAAAAAAAATAATAAAAATGAACCGTTATGTGGTAATTGAAAGAAAAAAAGAATGAAAAGGAACCTCTAATAATGAAAATGAACTGCTATCAAAAAAGGAATTACAATGGCGTTAGTGACTTTTTAAAAAAAATGACATTTTCATGTGCTACCTGATTCAATTACTTGCAGACCTTTTTTTTCATAAAAATTAATTAGGTCTGTCAAAAAGTGCGGAGTTATGGCTATTAGGTTCAATTGCATGCTGGTGAGAGAGATGAAAGTTAGTGAGAAATAATTTAGGGATTGTGAGATTGAAAGAAAGAGGACCCGAGATTTGTGTTGAATACACAACATTGAAGCAATTACATGTCATAAAATACATCAGTACCTTGATGGTAAGAGTTGTGAATTGGAAGCATGTGGTACTTGGTTCGATTCCCACCAGAAGTTTTTTTAACTCGCATTTGTGTTAGATGAATAAAATGAAAGCAAAAAATTAGGGTTAGTCATTAGGGTTAGGTCAAGACTACCTAACATTTAGTATTATAAAGATTTAATTTTGATGTATTATCAACACGAGATACTTTTACAATAATGTCTAACTGAATCTCATCATTTAGATGTCATTATATTAGTTTTAAAAATACACATACAAATAGATAAATATTGGAATGTGGTTAAATATATGTGTAACATGACTTTAATTAAACTGTCAATGCATATAAATGAATTTTTTCAGCCCCCCATTTGATTCATTTATGGATCCGTCCCTACCCTCCATCCTAAACCACTTTCGATGATACCGCCCCAATCCAGCTCTAATTCCACTTATTGGAAAATAACTAAACAAGTTTTCTCCTGTGTGTAAATGTTGAAATGAAAAATCATGAAACCTGGTCCCAAAAGCAATTTCATCAGCATTGAAAGTATGATTACAATAATTTTCTTTGGATACACGAAAACTTCATTAAATTTCACCTTCTTAAAGATGGTTCACGATATACAACTCTCTTGAAGAAATCACTAGAATTCGCTTTAACTCGATCACTCTTTAGAGATGAATTTGTTTGTTAGATGAATTTCCTCACAAGTCTCTATTTATAGGTACAAAACGTGGCTTCATTGAAAGAATAGTTAATGACGCTTAATTAATTAATTTCCAATGTTTCAGATGAGTTCCTACACCTCCAAATTTCACTCCTTAGTTGAGCATGCAAGTTTCATATGAAAGGATAACCCTCAAATTCATCTATACCTTGAGCTCTATCTAATGTTATTATATAAGATCCAATATCAAGCCCCAAAATATTCAAAGTTTGATTGTAAAAACAAAGACCAAAATGCCATCTGTTCAAAAACTATCCAAGAAATTCAAAACTAAGGGATAAAGGAAGTACCAAAGGTGGTATCTCAGCTGCGTGCAACATGGGTAACACCACTACCACCATTGTCAACAACACAGAGAAGAGAGAAGACCGGGAACCAACAAACATTGAATTGGAGAAGAAACAACGATTCACAAGTGAAATCAATATTTCAAATTGCCAGAGAATACATGGCATGTAACAATCGTTGGGTTTTTAGGAAATAAGGGAACGGTTTGAGTTGGAAAATTTCTGAGTCTATTACTTTGTTAGTTTTGTGCCGTCATCTGTGATGACCATGGAAATGACGGAGAACAATTCTAAGGAGAGATTGAAGAAATATGCTCCTCACCGACCTCATTGATGACATTTGATGAGGAGATAATGAAAGAGAAGGAAAAGGGTAAAGAAAATAGAGAAAATTTTACATTAGATGCTGCATTATAAGATCTGATAGACTTGCAAAATTTAACTGTCGAAACAAAATTAAAATGCAATCTATCATAGATCACCTATAATGATGTTCCACAATGGCGGCAGCCTAAAACTTGAAGAAATTGACTCTAAGGTCACTTTCAATTTGAACTGCTTTAAAGCTGTAATATCTAAAGATAGATTTTCAGTCACACCTTTTTATTAAGACCCCGTCTACCTATTCGTTGAATTGAACAAACAAAAAATAGATGCCCCAATGGATGGGTCTGCATCATAAGTAAAGCTATCCACTCTTGGGAGAATTCATCCAAATAAATTGAGATGATTGGCATGGGTGTGCATTCAGGGAAGGACCAAAACTTGTCCACTGATTCACACAGAAATCCCTAACTCGGAGATCTTCATGATCCGTTTGTCCAGCACAGATCTCTGCCGCTTCAAATTTGAAGCCAAAGAGGCAACCTAGTCATGTGTTTGTGGTGGGACAAGAAACAGTAAGTAATTTAAAATTACAGCACGTTTGGAAAACAAAAAATAGAGTCATAGACTTGCCTCAGCTCGAAGTGTCAGGGCTTCACGATTAGGTATATCCCGCAGCCTGTCTATTAAATCTACAGCATGATAATAGAGTGTAAATTTCAAAGCAGCAGTAGCTCGGGCTTATTATTAAATATCATGACACATCCCCAAAGCAAATATGAAGGGGATAAAATACTCATAAAAGGAGCCCCTGCTATTTACAAGTAAAAAAATCTGAGCACACAAAAGGAGACCTGAAATTAATTAGGTTTGTTTTTATATAGCATACCAGTAGCTCGGGCTTCAGCCTTGTATGATGATTTTGCCAGGCGTTGTAATTGGGCTCCAGTGTTCCTACGAATCATTGGAGTAAAACATTCAGGCATACTTCAACAGTAATCAAGTTACTCATACATCCTTTCATTGACTGACTAATAATACATACATTAGTTCGTTATGCCCATATTTCATTTCCTTCTCAGCAAGAGCTGTCCTTTGAAGCAATTTTACGCTCTCCTTCTTAAGCAAATCTACTGAAAGGTTCAAGTCCTTCACATTCTTCTCAGCACTTGCATACCGTGCCTTCACAGGTATTCATGCAAAAAGGTGAAACAAATGACAGAATTTTAAGACACGACTGTCTTAGATCTCAAGATAGAAAGTCCTAAATATTAAGCTACGATATAATGAAAAAGCATATATGATTTATATCACAGATGAAGAGATGTAAGAACATAGGTTAGGGATTCATCTTGATTGTTCAACTGAATAATACCTCCTCACTTTGAAATCGACCCAATGTGTGGCGAAACAGAAATCTTCTCGGACCTGCAAGAAGATTAAGTGCTTTGAATCATAATGCAATATTATAATACAAGAAAATTACAATTTCATTTGGCTTGAGACAGGAAAAAAACACATACACAGTAGGTAAGACTGGTTTGAATCATAATGCAAATTATAATACAAGAGTTGTAATGATCACATTTCCCAAGATATGCATTAACAGCAACAATCAGGTCATACCTCACCAAGTGGGACCAGCTGCATGGATCAATCAATGCCGTTATCAAAGACCCATTTGAGCAAGGTCTTTTTTATTGGTTTATTCTAAAGTTTTTATTAATGAGAAAACTTAGACTAGGGGAGGCACACTCCCATGTAAAATTATGGAGAACCGCCAACCTCAGCAAGAATTTACAATGAAATTTACGTTTAGACTACCAACTGGAGAATTCCACTATTCTACGGTTTTAATAGGTCTTCTCCTGTTTATTTTAATTGATCCCCATTGTCTCACAATCACACCCTCTTCATTTGAAAAGAAACTTGTCCTAGAGTGTTAAGCTCAATCATGAAATCTTCCACTCCAAAATTAAATATTTAATGAAAATTTGATAAGTTAAATATTCAATCATGAACATGAATATTTGAAAAGTCTTAAAATTATTTCATGACTTGTTCTCCGAATTTTGAGAAATCAGGATCCTTTCCATACTAGCTTGATCAATCAGTTGTTGAAAGTATCAAATGAAGCATATCTGACTGAATAAAGTAAAATTTGTATTCTCTTCTTAAATATGCAGGATTATATTATGAACAATTTTCCGGAGCCATTGATCTGGCATATGCTATCTTCCACTTCTAGAGTGTTTTCTTGATTGGATCAATGAAAAATGCATTTATTGGTTGAACTATTGATGTGATTAATCAGGTTCCATAATTCATCTGGATATCATAGATCAGTGGAAAAGTCCTTTCTACAATGCTATCTCTTACTTAAGACTACTTTCCAAATTGCCTATAAGGTCAAGGTTGCCTTCTTATTTCTTATGCAGGCTCTCTCCATACGATGCTTGCCACTTCAAAGCATTTTTTTCCCTTCTGAAAGGACTTCAAAGCATGTTTAAACATGACAAATCTTCAATAATATGTGTTAGGAACCCACAGTGGAAAATAGAAAAAGGAAAAGGGTGACTTTACTGTTTGCTCAATGTAAACCTATGTTGCATAGGTACGGGTACGGTACTCGGTATGATATGGGTACGGGTACAAGAGTACAGTTATTTTAAAAAAATTAAGGTACGAGTACGTCAATAAAAAACACGAGTTTTGTTATAATATAACATGAAAGAGCTAAATTGTTCAATTCACAACAAAAACATCATAGAAAACTGTAAAAGTTTAAAAAGTCAAGAATTGTGTTTGGTTACAATGACAAAGAAACTCAAATATACAAGTAATATTAATTTTTATATTAATATACGAGAAAAACACAAATTTCACTCTAAACAAAATAACGAGGAAAAATGGAGTACCGATCAAGTACCGTACGCATACCAGTACCTGGTATGTACCCAATATGGGTGCTTCACCATTTTACAAGTACCCATGCTAGAGAGATGTTAACAAATCTCAGTGATCCTTCTACTCTACCCTTGCATCTCTCTATTTATTGTGGAACTTGTTCCCCCTACTAACTTGCTAATTGCTGCAACTATCCCTAACTAATTATCCAGTCTCTTCTGCTATAACAGTACATCATGACAAATCTAATTCTACTCTAATAAGCCTCACCATGGTTTTAACTTTTAATATCACTTGCTGCAAGGAACACAGGAACAGCAGCTTCTTAATAGACTCGTGGTTAAAATTTGGGAGTATATATAGTATGAAAGCTTAATACAAGTTCCAGGGGCTATTGTACCAGGTTATCTGAAATACTGTATATTACTGAGTCCAACCCAAAATATATATAGTCAAACTTGGCTATGCAGTCCTTTAAAGGACAGATGCTAGTCATGCGACTACTTAATAAAATAGAAACTACATCAAACACACAAAAAAATACGAAAGCATACACAAATAGAAAAGAAATCAGCAATGATCCTGCATAAGTTTACCCAATTTGGCCACAATATAAAGTTAAAGATGAAAAAGTTGTTAATTGAACATTTGAAGAAAAACTTTGAAGTGGTGTAATGTAGGAAAACTCATTACTTGTCTGTGCAAAAGATGGGAAAATACCTCTCATAACAAGAAGGGCAGCAGAAACAGCAAGACCAACACCTAATGCCGGATTCTCCCTTGCTACCATCACTCCATCTGCAAAAGGATTAAGATCATAAACTGGTCATGCTTCTAGATACATAAAAGATCACCCACAGCACAACCCAGGAAAAACTTTGCTTTTTCAATTGCAAACAAATTAGAGATATCCTCTAAATGCTAGGATTCTTCACAAGTAGGGTGAAAACCATGCAATCTTTCCGCATATCAGTGTCGAAAAACCATTGAATAAACATCTATAGTTTGAACACCAAATATAGGCCATAAACATAACCCTATGAAAGCAATTTTCTCCAACCAAATTTTAAAATAAAAGCATACATTATACATGGCTACAAAAGTTCAACCATATTTTTGCCAAACCATTAAAAGGTGCTTCAAAGTTGAAGTACGAATCTACAGCTCATAAGTTTGAAACTATGTAAATTCTAGTCACCTTTAACTTGATTGAAGAAAGCATCTTCATAAGTTCTATATTGTGACACTGCTCCTGGTAAAAAGTTCTGCAAAGAATCAGACATAATCTACATGAGCTTTGGAGCCAATCATATTTTATTGAGATAGAAAAGTGATTACACATGGTAAGGAATTTCCAGTGTATTAAACAAGACAAAACGGAACATGACAAGAATAAAAATAAGAGAGTGTGAAAAGAAGCTATGACATTAGGAGAACGGAGATTTTCTACAAACGAGTAGGAAAGTAAATGTAAGAACCTCACCAATCAGTTAATAAATGGAAATGCAAAATAGTACCTTATATTTATTTACAATATTTAAAGATATCATGAAAATAACTTTGCTTCAGTCTTTATGACAGTTTGACTTTGTTTACTATTTTCTTATATATCAATAACTGTTAGCATTGGCCTTCTATGATATAAAAGAGAAACAATCCCAAACTAATCAAGCTTCATAACTATAGACAGATTTAGCAGGTTGAACCAGGCGACAGCATCTCATAAAAAAAATGAAACTAAAAACCAATATGACATGTTATTTCTGGATCAAATCTGATCTAGTATTTCTTAGGCTCCTGGATTGAATCTGGTCAAATATGTAATACTCTATTTGGATAACAAAAGTGAAAGTTGTGCACACAATTATAGTTTCAATTCTAACTTGCTCTCAAATATAATTAGTTCAAATCATAAAATTTAATGTATAAATATACAAAGCATCAAGAAATATAGTTCGAATTGTATTGATTTGGCAGTGGTGGCAGGCTGGGCTACTCTAGCGGTTCCGACAATACCCAAACCTTCTCAAGGTTATATTCGGTCGCATTAGATCGCGCTCCCCTATTTTTTGTTCTTTTGCCAGCAGAATAATCGGTCACGTTAGATCGTGCTCCCCTAAAACAAGGGTCACTCTGTAGTATAAAGAGTGGGTTTCCACTTCGATCCTGACCGCATTAGCCCTTCAGTCATTCTTTTGTGTTACTCAACCATTATGGTTTTTGGTTCCCCTCTTCATACCATAACATTTGCTTCTTCTTTTCTGCTCCTTGATCCACACTTTGGATTAGTTGCTTTTGTTGCCCCAAAACCTGGGTTGTCTTTGCCTCTCCAGTTCCAGGATTTCTAGCTTGCAGGGCTCTTCATCCTTTTTTATAGATGATTATCGGCTCTTAGCTTCTGATTCTTTATTCTCATCTTGAAATGCAATGGTTCTAATTCCAATTCACTTTCTGTTTCCTCGTCCCAAACAGGCACTGGTAGATGTGTGTCATATTCACACAGGAATCGCTTCCAGAGGCCACACAGCATTCCGGTTGCCCCACCAATTGATAGCACCGTTTCTTAAAGCCTTCACAGCCATTGAACTTGATATATTATCCTCCTCAAGTATTCCAATGGCCACACAAGATACTACCCCACATTTGGTAAGCCGTCCAATAAGCATCCTCTCCATCAAAGCATCAAACATTGGAATCATCTTCAAGATTCAATGCACACAGCGCCAATATCGTAACTTCGATGACAGTTGATAAAAGCAAGGTATATCGTTCCAATTCCAAGAATTTTGTAGAACTTCGGGAATCTGTTCCTCCCCACCCAAAGGCCCCAAAACACTCAGTTGAACAAATCTTCCCCCCTATCTTTCCTCTTATTACTTATATCGTATTTTTCCCTCTCTCCGTCACTTACTAACTACCTCTTTGTTTTTTAATGGCAAATGTTAGTATCTTAATTGTTATGTTAGTATTTTTCTCATTGCTAGGACTTAGTCTTAAACCCTGGACCTTAACTCCTCAACTCCTTTAAAAACCTCGAACCTCCTTCTTAAACTTTGTCAATGTCCCAACCATCTTTCAATTGAAACCAGTGAGAATTAACAACATTTATTTATTACCAGTTAAAAATGAAATTAATAAAATAGATAAAATAAAGCTATCTGATCTTATCTATGGCTAAACGAATACGAAGAATCAGGGAAAAGGAGAGAGGAAACCTGAAAGGTACGAAAATGGGTGGAAGAGTTGTGTTGCACGGTACGAGCAGATTCAATTGCAGAACGCTGAAGATTCTCTGCCATCGACGCCAGCGAGGCGGAGGGAGGTGGAGGTGGAGGGGAGGATGAGGTGTCTTCTCCGTTCATAGAGGGCAACGAATACATCTCTGCCATCGACGCCGGCGATGCGGGTGCCGGTGCCGGCGAGGAGGATGCTTCTTCTCGGATAGAAGAGGGCGACGAATCTGTCTCTGCCATTTTCTATACACTGCTCTCGGTGGCTGTTTCGTTCAGGCTGATATAAGTCTTAAACAAATAAACGCAAAAATAAAATTCATTTTTTTATTCTTCACGATTTTGGGGCAGATCAATTTAGTTTCTCGCAAACAAATAAAACCCATTACTAGGGTTAATGTTTAGATTTATTTTATTTTTGGAGGTGATTTATTTTATTTTATTATTTTAGTTTCTTTAACTCGTGCGATACACGGGTTTTGTAGAGCTTTATATATAACTATTAAATTGACTATATTATTATTTTTACAGATACATTCAGTATTATGTTATCAAACTACCTCAAAAAGCAACAAAAACAAAAGATAGACTGCAATAAAAATGACAAATCAAAAGAAAAAATATATACAAAAGTATGCACCAAAAAATTGGTCCTAACCGCAAAAGCTGTTAAATTTATAAAAATGAAAAGAAAAAGAAATTGTTATGTGGTAATCGAAAGGAAAAAAAATAATAAAAATGAACTGATATGTGGTAACCGAAACAAAAAAAAAATAAAATGGAACCGTTAATAATGAAAATGAACTGCTATCAAAAAATGAATTGCAATGATGTAGTGACTTTTAAAAAAGTGACACTTTCATGTGCTGCCTGATTCAATTTCTTGCTGACCTTTTTTTCCATAAAAATTAATTAGGTCTGTCAAAAAGCTTGGGGTTATGGTTATTAGGTTCAATTGCATGATGGTGAGAGAGATGAAAGTGAGTGAGAAATGATTTAAGGATGGTGAGATTGAAAGAAAGAGGATCCAAGATTTATGTTGAATAAACAATTGTATGTCATATTAAATATTAGTACCTTGGTGGTAAGAGTTGTGAATTGAAAGCATGAGGTACCTGATTCGATCCTCACCAGGAGTTTTAGGCATTGTGACATTGAAAGAAAGAGGACCCGAGATTTGTGTTGCATACATAACATTCAAGCAATCACACGTCATAAAAAACATACCGTTTTCAAGTTTTCTTCTGGCACACCTTGTGCTAGTAGGGACGCACAATTTCTGTTAATATATTTTATTTTGACTTGTTCAAAAAAAATTAGTTTTTTTTATAGAAAAGATAAATGTAGACCAAATGATAAAGTCATTATTAACTCATGCACACACAATTTGAGAAGTCGAAGTTTGAATGTGATTTTGACGTCCGATCTAACAATTTTGAAATTTTATCAATTGAATTAGAATATATCTACAACTAGACTGATTTATTAGTCCGGCTTAATAAAAAAAATTACTCATTGTAACAAATAGACTAATTTATTAGTTCGGCCTAATAAATTAGTTTTTAACTCATTGTAAAAAATAGACTAATTTATTCTAAGTATGAAAATATCAAAGATTAATTTACGTATTATTTGTAGATCCGTTTTGAGACAACCTTCTTTTTTCTCTTTTTTTATTGAACAAAAACAATATAGAGAAGGTAAAAACACTGAAAATATAGGAGAGAAAGTTGTTTTAAAATAATTGTATAAATATATTTTTTTTTGTCGAGACTACAGTAAGTAGAGATGTCAAACAGGCTAGCCCGGCCCAGCCCGGACCGGCCCGAGAGGCCCGAGTGTATAAATGGGCCAATCCGGCCCAGCCCATTTATAATTGGGGCACATATTCTAGAGCTCAGCCCGGCCTGCGTAGGCCATGGGCCAGACCGGCCCAACCTGTTTTAGTTTTCTTTTTTTAATTTATTCACTCTTTTTTATATATTAGTTACTCACAATTATCTTTTTGCTAAAACATGATTGGATGGATATAGAATTGTAAATAATTTTTACATTAACATTGAATATTAATTAAATTCTAGATTATTCCTTCAATTGAATCACATTAATAATTTATAAACTTTAGAATTTTAAAACTTTGAGCTAAATTCATTCATTTTTATTAATAAATTTTAAATTAGTTGATAATTTTTTCAAAAAATATAGTGTTTTTAAACAAAAATCAAATGGAAATATAGATAATGGGCCGGCCCGAAGTCCGATGGGCCAGTCCAGTCTGGCCCATTTTTATATGGGTCAAATGGACTAGGGCCAAAAAGCCCGAGTGCATTTTGGGCTAGCTTTTTGAGGTCCGGCCCGGCCCTAAAATGTGGGCTAATGGGCCGGCCTATTAACCCGGCCCATTTTTGACATCACTAACAGTGAGCCACAAGAGAAAAGTGTGAGAGACCAAATTAAATCTTCAATAATTCATATGACAAATATCTAGAAGAAAAAAAAAAATTAACCTATTTCTTACGGATTTTTTTCATGGAACAAAATACTTTTTTTTAACAAAATAATGACTTTCAGAAGTTTTTGTCAATTTGTTATACATTTTTGAAAAATATGAAGAAAAATATAAAAATTGTTTCAAATTAGAACGTTATTTTTAGGAGTTTGTCTGCAAAATCATTTTTTATAACTGGTTCTTTTTAATAAAATAAATAAACAAAATCAACTTTTACTTTTGATTTTGAATATCAAAATCACTTTTTAATAAACCACGACAAAAGGGTTAAAAACGATTTTAAGGTCACACATATCATCAGTTGTAATTTACTTATGACGTAAAACATTTTATACCAGCGTGTATAGAAATTAATCTAAAAAATTATGCAAAGCTACACCATGATCTTTTAACTTGAAAGTTTTAAATAGATCTTTTATATTTTTTTGGTGTCAAAATAGTTTTTTTTCATTCTCCATAACTACATTAGGAATTTTTTCACTAGTTTATTGCTATGACCATTATGATTAACGGATAGTGTAAAAGTTTTTTTTTTCATCCACGATGTATATGAATTAAATGGAAAGGAGAAATATTTCAAACAAGAATTTCATTTTTTATACATTGTTAGTGTAAAAAGTTTTACACTATAAATCACAATTAGTTTTATTGTATGTGTGGCTTTAGAAGTAATTATAATTAAAATCAAATATTTTTTATGATTAAGGATTTTTTTTAATAAACCAAAATAAATTATATTACTACCAAAACGCATTCTTCCCCAGCACAAGACGTGTCATAGAAGAAAGCAAAAGTTACAAAAACACCAATGATTCGGACAAACAAAACATAAAGGAAAATAGCAATCAGTCAATACTCACACATAAGAGGGTCAAACCACCAACTATGGTAACTAAAAGCAACATTAGCAAACTTTGTCTTTAGCCACCAAAAAGAAAGACACTTAATATTATCTAAAATTTTAAGAGTTGAGTTTGTGTTGTTATTAAAAATAGGGTCATGTTAACCGGTGCCCCCGGGGCACTGATTAAGGTAAAAAAAAATTAAATTAAAAGTAATATTTTTTAGACTTTTAATGAATTGATTGCACAAATTTCAATGTGTTATTACTATATTTGCTCCCTTAACCAGTGCCCCGGGGGCACCGGTTAACATTTCCCTTAAAAATATTGTTGTTCATTTCCTTCCAAATAACCCAAGTCCAGGCAAGCGAGATCATGAGCATAATAGAGCGCCTTACTTTTGATACACTTGCTAAGTTGCCAAACTGTAATAACTGATCAGAAATACCAGCTGGAGCAACCGAAGAAAATTCCAGCCAACGTCACATAGATACCACAAAGAACCAAAAAATTGCATTCCAAAAACAAGTGATTTGCTGATTCCGAACTGCCACAACCACTGACACAAAGGTAAGGGTCTTGCGGTATAATTTCTCTTCGTAATAAATTGTCCTTTGTGAGGAGTCTATTACGAAGAAGGCGCCAAGCGAACATCTTTATGCCAGATGAGATCAACACAAGAGCAAAATGATGAAGAACCGCAATAGTAAGCAGACGATGCATGTCGCGAATAGTATAACCATCGCTGGTTCCAGAATCCAAAGCTAGTTGTAACACCCATATAGAGATTGTCTAGGATCTCATACGAGTATTAAAATTTCGTACTGGATACATTAAATACAATACAGAAGGTTTACTTATAATTTATACATAACACGAGTCATTAATACAATCTGAAATCCGTTACAGAATATTCTTGATAATATACATCATATTACATCATCTGAATACAAACATCCATAAACAAGGAAGTCAGCACGATCAATCCAAAGCTTTCTCTTTACCTTTGCGTCGTGCTACCTGTGAACCTGCACCAGAAGGAAAGGGATGAGACATAATGTCTCAGTGAGCTCCGGCCCAACCTACTGTTGGCAACCTCGGGGAACCTAGGGTCGCCATGCACTAATTTTGGCAATCCTGGGGATACCTATGATCGCCGTCATTATCTACATATTTCGCGATCAAGGGAAGACTAGGATCGCTACAGGTCTTTCTTATGTTTGAACTTGTACTTAGTGATCTGGGGACTTCCTACGATCACTTTCTGTTCACTGGTGACTACTTTGTCATTTCTCTTAATACAATATACATTTACATAAACATATTTCTTGATCTTTAAGTTAGTAGTTAGCGTTGAACAAACAATGACTATCTTGGTTCATTTTATGGAGTGCATCCAGGTGGAGTAACCCCATAATACCTCTCCCTGCTACCGGTGAAATTCCTATCATATCAGGCTAACACCGGACTCCTCTTACTTTTGTGTGGCTGCCCTCGCGGACGGTTACTTCACCGTTCCAGCTTATTCTGGAACCCCCTGTATACTAACTAACGAGCAGACAGGAGACACATTATCTTTCTTGACTTTGATGTGTAGCTGCCCTCACAGACGGTAACTTCACCATTCCGGCTTAATTTGGAACCCCCTGTATACTAACTAACGAGCAGACAGGAGACACATCTAGTCCTTTTATTAATATGTTCTTATTCTTCAATTAATTATTCCTGAATGCTTAATCTATAATAAGGTTCTAAACTTTGAATATGGAATCAGTCCTTGTGTTCGTACATACTTAATTGAGTGCATAAAATCTGTTTAGTAAGGGAAAACCTGAAACTAGACCCTTAACTATTATAATAACTTGTGGATTAAGTTCCCATCTCTCAATAAGATATCTATCCTCATCCTATATTAATCCTTGGAAGTTCATAAATATTTCTGCCCCAAAGCATATCAAAGATCATAGCATGGTACGATTATTTGAAAATGAAATGCCATTCTGGGAAGTTTCGCTCTGCGACCCCCAGTCTTCGCTCTGCGAAGTCCTGCGTCTGAACCTTCAGAACCTGGTGATCCTGAGTCTGAAGCTTCGTAGAGTGTCTGAAAACTTCGCTCTGCGAACTCAGCTTCTGATCACTTCGCAGAACGAAGGTCTAGGCGATGGCTAGGCAGTGGCTAAGCCCTGCTACTTCGCTTTGCGACCCTGGCGTCGCTCTGCGATTGTAGCAGAACTCAGATTTTTTCTGGAAAACATGTTTTCAGTTTTAAGATTTGATACCCACTGCCCAGTGATCTTTGAAAGCATGTCAGGGACTCATTTTTAGACTCTAAAACGTACTGTATACAAGGAATAAACAGGATCAAGGATAGAATTAAAATAGGCACAACTAACCCTTAATTCCTAGTAACTTATAAATTCAGTTATGATCCTCACTCATAGTGGGTTCTAAAACCCTGTGGAGCTCACCTTAAACTTGATTGGTGCTTGCTAAGCTTTAACTTCAAAACCCTAGCTTCAATCTTACACTTCTCTTGATTCTTCCTTGTTTTCCTTTTAATTTTCCTCTTGTTCTAAATCTTCCAAAATTAAGCTTGCTAGCCAAGACTCCTCAAGACTTGATAAATTTTAGATGGATGGTGGTGAGAAAAGATGGTGGCCGAAATTCCTAGAGAGAGGGAGGAGAAATTCTGGTTTGTAGAGAGAGAATGGAAGAAGAGATTATGAGAAAATATCTTGTTTTTCCTTATTTAAAAATCCTCTCTTCCATAATTACAAGTTTGCCATTGCTTTCATTTTAATCCTCTATTACTGATAACAGTTACATCTAAGCGGGATATTACAATAGCTCAATTGGTAGTGGGAATGCATTGAGCGTGTACTTATAGGTCCCAGGTACACAGTTCGATTCCCATGGAAGGCATAAAACTCCAATAGGGGCTTGGAGAAGATCATGAGTAACATTGCGGGGCAAACCTAGGCAAGCCAGTTGAAAGGCAAATCCCGAATGTTACACTAGTGATCCTAAATATCAACCTGCACAAGCACAGTGAGAAGTAAAGTTCTACACTCCCCTATTAGCTCCTCCTCACACGCCAACAACCTTCATCGCCAAATTCAAGTCTCACCTCCCTCATCCTAACCTAAATCAAACATATCTTTAACTGTCGCCCGTTGATTTGCAGTCAAATCAAACAGTCTACGAAACCTATCACGCAAGGGCATCTCCCCTAAACACCTATCCGTCCAAAAAAAGTATTATCCCTGTTACCAACCTTGCACCGTAAATTCTTGTTAAACCAGACCCCCCCCCCCCCCCCCCCCCCCCCCCCCAAAAAAAAAAAAAAAACTCTGTCGCAGATTCTCACCAACTCCCTCCACCAAACTAACCCCCATTCCTCCCTCCTTCAAACGACCCCCCTCGACTCCATATCTCGTCGACAACACCTTAAACCACAAACCACCACTATCAGTCACCATCCTCCAACACCACCTACCCAACAAAGCAACATTGAACTCCATGATCCTTCGAACCCCCACGCTCCTTATCCAAACAAATAGAGTCCCAATCAACCCAAGAAATTTTCCTAAGATCATCACTTCAAAAAAAAAAACAATTTTAAAAAGATTTAACAAAGGAAATGATACTTAAGGAAGCCTTGAAGAAGGAAAGAGCGTAGACAGGGAGAGAAGTCAGGACAGACTTAAGGAAAACAAGACGACCACCAAATGATAAATGCCTACTTTTCCAACCTCATAGTCTAGATTTATGATTAAGGATTATTGTTGATAGACAATATAAAGTACTAACAATTTATGTGAAATTGTGAATTCCTTTAAATAAAAGTGAATTAAATCTTTTAGACAACGAGTTTGAAAGTATTAAAATTGATAGATCCATAGAAGATATAACGTTGACTTGGTGAGTATAGTGACAAATTAAGAAATAAAGCGACAAGAAAGTTGTGTGCTCCCCTAAAAAAAATGTGTGCTTTAGCCATATTCACATTATAAAACTGATATATACATAAACATATTAACATTAATCATTAAAAATAAAGTTTATACGCAGTTTCTTTTTTCACAAGTTTCATCCATGAAAGGCTATTGAAAATGTCGAACAATAAATTATAGATATCTCTTTTAGTCGGGACTTAAAAATCTGTTCATCATGCTATGAAAATCAAACTTCTATCATTAGACTCAACCTCGTTGGTTTATTTTTAAAATTTAATTCAATATGAAGTTATAAACACTTGTTTTTTTGTCAAGTACTAGTTACACACCTGTGCATTTGCACGAGTTCTGTGTCAAAATTTTTGATTGCTTAGTATTTATGTCCGAAATGATTTAGATGTCAAAATGATTTTCTTCGCAAAAGCTTGATTAATTGTAAATAAATTATAAGTATGAATTTGTATAGCCTAAATTTAATGAAAATAAAGGATTAGTGGTTTTTTTTTTATAGGCATATAGTTAAATTTTATACTTTGGGAGCTAAGCCAAATAACTGACCAATAAATAGACATTCATTTTTTGTAGGCTTTTATGTTGAAACTCTTATAAAAAACATGAGACTATTATATTAATTGAACTTAAAACAAAGCTTCATTTCATTAAACATAGTACTTTCATTGATTGATACGTAACAAAAGGTAGCTGAAAATGGAAAGCAAGAACTTAAATGATAGTTTAACAACATATTATCATCAACACATAATCTAGAAACCTAAGGATTGATTTTAAACACATGAACGAAATGACTGATGTAACCATCAAAAAACTTGAATCGAAGATTGTCCCCAACCTTAAAGCCATTGATAGTGCATAATTCCTCCCATCCTTTAGTCAGTGCAGTAGTGAGTTCATTAGAGTTTTTGTAAGAAATCTCCGTCATCACCTTCATTCCATTACCACTACACAGATACAGAAAGTCAAAATCATCATTCGATAAGAAGTCATTGAAATCATTTGGAATCATCAGTATTAAATTCAACTCATAAGTTTAGGTAATCTTAATATATATTTAACCAAACATATATGACTTAAAATATATGAACAAACATGTAAATGATCTTAGGATGTTACTTAACCAATTGTGATTTGTTAGCCATATGAACATCATTCAAAGTAATGTCAAAGTAAGAAGTCTTCCCAAGTTTTGTTAGAAAAGAAAAAGAAAAACACCTAGTTTATATTCCCATCATAGATATTAGTATGTAAAAGGTTGGTTACATGATTACATCACCATAAACACTACTTTATTGTTGTTTTTTAGAAACATTTGTCGTGATCAGATTCTTTTTTCATGGTAGTCAACACTAGTCGTGATTAGATTCTCTGCTAGAGTACTATTTTTCGAAGTGTTTGGTGGTATTGCTGACTGATTTTCCAAATAAAATTAATATTAATATTATTCATGATGATACTATGGAAAACTTTGGTTGGACAACTTCTTTTAAATTAGAGTGACTTGCCTCCCCTAAGAATTATTATTCAATCAAGATGAATGAACGTTGAATGTTGGACGTTGAACGTTGGAGTTTCTTTATCAATCTAGGTCCCTCGGAATTTTGTGCCGTATGAGAAACACCACGCAAGGAGCTCGTGGACATTTTTATGACCATGGAAAAGATCTATATTGAGATATTTGGGGGCAATTGCCTCACTGATTTTTTAATTTCGTTTAAGTTATTGAAATTAGTTTATTTTTTAACTAAAAATTAGGGGTTGTTCATAAAAAACTATTGAAAAATTTTATTCGTGAATAATGAAACACAAAACGTTGTAAGACATATATATTGAATATTGTTAAAACAAATTGACAGTGTTGAAAAGGAAATCATACAAAAAAATATAAATATGAAGATGTTATTTCTAAAATAAATAATACAAAGTTGTTAATATCGTTGTAAATTCCTTATTTCATAAAAAAATAATAACAATACAATAAAATAGTCAAGATTTTTTCACTTTTTTATTCACCCTCGTCCAAATTCATTCATAAGATCCTCCAACAAAGTCTACAAGTATTAAGAATAAAATTTGTAGTAAAAAATTTGTCAAAAAAATGCGTGTTTTTTTTACAAGTAAAAAATTGTGTTATTTTTACATATTTATCCCCCACATTTATTTTATTTTTTTTAAAAACAATCCCAACATTTATTGATATCATAATAGAGGAAAAGAATACATTTTCCTCAATATATACTGAATAAGGATAAAAAGAAACTCTGATACTTGTTGAATTTTTTAAATGATCTCGTATTACCAAGAAACAAGTGAGAAAATGTATTATAATCATAGACAAAGATAGCAATTTAATAAATATGTTGGTGCATTTTAGAAAGAAGAGAAACAACAAATGGTAGCTTTGAGAGAGTTGACAACATGACTCAGTCTCCCATCAAAAGAATAATGTTTATTTCTGGAAGTGATATGTTTGAAAGATAATTGAACTCTCGTAAAATAACAAACTAGGTTTTCCATTGCCAAGTCGAAGATTGGTCACATAACAAGCTCAAAAGACTTAAGTTGCGAAAATATCTTAAAGGTGAAGCTCAAAGATCCTAATTACGATGACTTAAAAAAGACTTAATTGTAATTACGGTCCTTCCATCTTATGTTTGAACTAAAAAATTATTGATGTTACATGTTTTAAATGACGTGTATATCATGATATTATGAAAAATGATAGATATCTACGATGATATTGAGAAATTTACTTGAATTAAAATATCATATTTTAGAGTAAATAACTTAAATTGTGTCGGGGGAGTGAGAGAGAGGGGAAAAGTTGGTTACAGTCACAGGTGGAAAGGAGGGTTACAGTTTTCGATACAACAAGTTGTAATTTTAACCCCTCTGCGTTCTTCAACTCCCTAAAATTGGCAATTGCTCGCCACTCAGAAAACAATTAGAAGAGTTCACAAAAAAGAAACTGCAAACGACACAACAAAACATTATTGATGATGATGCATTCCTGTTGATTTTCATTTTTATTAAATATTTTATTTTTATTTATGATGCTTTGTTGTTGTTCATTGAATTTGAATTTGCATTTAAGAGATCGAATACAACCATGGTTACGCGATTACGATAGCCTTCAATCCTTCGCTGTAATCCTCATTTACATTCAGGTACTTTCATTTTCCCTTAATCAATCAACATCATTATTCTTCTTCTTATTATAATTATAACTATATAATATAATATAATAATTTGATTTATTTATGATATCAATGAATGAAGATTGGGTGCGCGTTACTTGGATCGCTAGGAGCATCATACAATGGTGTATCGCTTATAAATCTTGCAATCGCATTGTTCGCTTTGGTTGCAATTGAGAGTAGTAGTCAGAGCCTTGGACGCACTTATGCTTTCCTTCTCTTTTGTTCTATATTGCTCGATATTTCTTGGTTCATTCTCTTCACTCACGAAATTTGGTAAGTGCGTCTTTCGCTATGACATTGCCATTTCTGTTGATTGATTGTATGGTGTAGTGTCCGGTTATAAAAGCATACACAGATTATTCATTTGTCCCATGAATGAATCACTAGAAACATACTCGAGTTTGTAGGAAATTAGGTTGCTCTCACACCATTGATTGTATGGTGTTCGAAACAACGTTAGTATTGTTAGTAATAATTGTTTGTATTATGCTGGGAGTGAGGTTTTATTGTTCGAAATTTAAACCTTCGACCTTCTTATCACTCTGCTCCTTAACTTCGCCACCCTCTAGTCACTTAGCCGTCCTTATATCCACTCCTTTGTGCCTTGCTATCGCAGAGTAATAGCTTTTGTATGGGATTTTTGTGGGATGATGAGATGCAAATCACCGAAATACACTTGATACATCGGAAATCATGTCTCTTTCACACTAGTGTCTTTGTAGCTTATTAAAGCAGAGTAATGGCTTTTGTGTGAGATGATGAGATGCAAATCACTAAAATACACTCGTTGCCTGGGAAATCATGACTCTTTCACAACAGTCGCCTTTGTGGCTTGTTAAAGCATAGTGATGGCTTTTGTGTGGGATGATGAGATGAAAAACACTGAAATACACTCGTTACCTGGAAAATCATGTCTCTTCCACACAACTTGCCTTTGTGGCTTGTCAAAGCAGCGTAATGGCTTTTGTGTTGGATTTTTGGAAGACCTTTGGGTCGGGTTCATGACCTTCTTTTGACTTGCGACATTTTTTGAAAAAAGAACAATGGATTAACTAAATGAAATATGCTTCATCTAGCATATAAAGCTCTTACGAACTTACAGGGGTTAGAGACTCTAAATTCGACGAACATTGGTTCCCCCTTCAATGTGTTGCTAACTGAGTTGCCTGAAACTTAACATCCTTATTTTCTATTTAATTTGTATCTATTTTTGTGTTGGAATATTTTGATCTGCTATTTGGTGGATGGAATTGAGCATTGAAAATGGAATTGAACTTCCCAGTTCCAGTTATCTTGTTTGGTGTATATATTAGAGTCGGAATTTCAAATATAAACACAAGTCCATGGCATTGAAAATAACTATTTTCAATTTTTAGCCTAGACCCTAAGAAATGCTATTCCAAGATCAAGTCACCATCAATATGTTATTTTTGTTGTTTACTATCTTCGTTGCTGAGTATCTCAACAAGTTTTGCAGCTAGCATGCTTAGGTTGTTTGTGCCGGTTATGTGATTGCAGAATTCTTTGATTACTTTGATCATCACTGGCAAGGTTCGCTTTTGGTTTTCGTGATTGATGGAATATTTTTTATCATCATAACGCACTCTATCGACATCACTGCCAACATTTTTTGCATCCCTCTGTTTATCAATATGAAGTCACTGTGGTATACAGTGAACAAAGTATAGTGTATATGTTCACATGAACCAATTTTCTATGCTTGTATGAATCAAACAAGTGATCATGACTGTGCTTTTGATTCACATCTGATCAAAATCTTTATGTGTGTTTGCAGGAATATTTCTTCCGATGATTATGCAAAGTTTTTCATATTTTCTGTGAAACTTACCCTGGCTATGCAAATCGTTGGTTTTATAGTGAGGCTATCATCCTCATTGTTATGGATTCAAATTTATAGGCTGGGTGCATCCTATGTGGACACAGCTTCTCGAGCAGCAGACTTTGACTTACGGAGTAGCTTTTTGAGTCCTGTAACACCTGCAGTAGCGAGGCAAATCTCCAATTCAAATGAGATACTTGGAGGCTCTATATATGATCCAGCCTACTACTCATCCCTGTTTGAAGATAGTCAAGAAAACAAATCTACATGTGGGGTAGGCTAAATTTTTCAGAACCATGTATCTGTTTATGTTTGCTTCAATGATTAATTTTCAGTTGATATTGGTTAGACACCACGCTTTGCAATTTTATCCCTAACAGTCTATAGGGAGGCAATATTTTCTACACTGGTATCTCAAATGTACCTGTACCCTAACTTGTTTGCAGCTATATTCAGTATTGGATTAAATCTTGGTGCACAATCCAATGGTCAATAAAGTGCCAGCAGGGACACAGCAGACTTTAGTACAAAAGTATTAATATAGTTTCTATGATGATAAGAAAATAACTGTATACAAGTTATTCTTGGTCTTGAAGTAACCTAGAAAAGAGTTTTGGGTAAGAGTTCTGGGTAAGAAATAGAAACCTAAAGTTCTGGGTAAGGTTAAGAGTTATACATCTTTTCTGCTGGGTAAAGGAATAAAGATAGATGAAACTGGTTATATAGTCCTGTATAATCTGTAGTTACCACTCTACCTCCTTTGGAAACCATTTAAGTAAATATCTACTCTGAAGTATTATTGGATATATATTGATGATGAAGACAAGGAAGAAATGAAAGCTTTTCGGAAGACATTAAGTTTTGCCCGTGAACTTTAGGTTTCTATTTCCTATCATTGAGATTTGAATTACACCTATCCAAAAGAAGGATAAAATTTCTGCCTAATTTGTCAAACCAATCAATTTTTACCTATTCCTCAGCTTGCTAGCCACATATTATGCAATCAAGTGATTGAGTTTCACACTTTATTCTTCTTCCTTTCCTATTGTAAGATGTGGCAACAGGGGCTCTATTTATTGGTACCAGTCTAGTCTCTATCATGTTTCAATGGTGCATTTCACTCCCACTGGCACTGACAGTTTTAAGGTTTCACACTGTGAAAGATAAAGCGCCAGAACAAAAATTAATACTGATTCATGAGAAGAAAAGGCTTTTGTAATTTTTTTCCAGGAAAATTCTTTATAGGGATTAATTTAATATTATGTTATCATAGTCTTACTGTTTTGATAACTTCATTGGGCTTTACATATTTCATTTGATTGGTTGTTTCTAGATGCCCAATCATGACATTACCCAGAATGGGTCAACATCAGCCACTGGAGTCTCTCCGAAGACATCCACGGAGATATCTTTTCAGGCTTCAAAGGTAGGTATTTGATTATTATATGCCCTTTTGCAGTCTATTAACTTTTTGCATCCTCATTAATCTGTAATTGTGTATTACTTTGCCTAAACCTCTTTTACCCTGATCTCATATCAACAGTTTACGAAGAATTTTGATCTTTTATGCATTATACTGAATGACACAGATGGATGTATGCTGAATGTCATAAGAACTTGGGGATTTTAATTATTTTTATTGGTTTTTTAATCAAAAAAACAATTTAAAAGTGGTCATTTTAGAGATTTTATTTTAGATAGTTTTGTCATAATCATAGTTGATCAAGGTTAGACTGTGGTACTTTCAGAAGAAAAGTTTGCTAAGTGCAGTTTATCATGCATTCCCAGGAGCCTGCTATGCGTAAATTGTGAAACAACTTATACTTTCAGTTATGCTTTTATTCCAACAACTTTTCTTCTCTCCTGGTTTATTGGACTATAGGTCACATAGTTAATGACTAACGCGATATCCTTGGATCAACAGTGGATTTAAGACGAAATTAGTCAATTGCTGCTTTTCATGGTCTTTTTAATGGGGAGTTTTGTTTACACTGATGTTTTATCTGGTCTTATTTATTTTCTTTGGCAAAATTAGCGACCACATCAATGACCAAAATTTGTTCTTGCCAGATGGAGATGGCTACATTGATCAAACAACATTATAATGTTTTATAATGAATACGCCTAATGCTAAACTTGTTAACTCCAAATTCTACTTGGTAGTTTGGCCAATAGTTTTCTTTTGTACTCTTCTACTTTTAATAATTGGCTATCTTCTATTTTGTCTGCCCTCCTTACTAATGCTTTTATTTACCTTCTCAACACATGCCTAAATCAACTAAGACAATACTCTACTATCTTTTCTGCAATTTGTGCTACTCCAAGTTTCTTTTTAATGCTTTCAGGTCCATATCCTATTCATTCTACTGTTTTTTTTTTTTTAGCACGAGTCTTGTAAAAAAAGGAAAACTCAATTTCGTATCATTTTCTTGTCTTCTAACTTATGGAAGTGACTACATATGGGGTTGAACTGTGTCAGTTTGAGTTTTGGATTTCAGTATTTGTAACTATTATTGTCAGTTATTCAGTTGCACTTGGATGTTTTTCATCAATAATCATTCTCACTAGCTTTCTAAATTTCAAAAATTTATTTGCTGAAATTTGTACTTGATTCGGTACAATATAACATATCTTTTCACTGTGCCAATGTAAAAGGCTTCTGTTCCTTTACAACAGTTCATGACCAGATAGGCGATCTTGCAGTGGACAATTTTTTCTCCATATTTCACAACAAAATGGATTCTCGAAGCACAAAAGTAGTCATTTTGCAGACTCTACTCATGCATTTTGACTGACGGCGTTAGATCTTAGAGTGGTGCTAACAACACTCATTCTAACATTCTCTTTCCAACACCCACAGTCCCAGCTATTTTGGAAATGGGACCCACATAAAGTGGTGGGACCCACATGAATTCCAATCAATAAAAGAGTGAGTATTGTAAAGTGAGTGTTCCTACTTGCTAGCACTGCTCTAGCTCTTATTATTTGATTAGCTGCATCCCCTCTTATGTGTTATGGGATCAAACTCCCTACATTTTATGTTTCCCGATACTCCTGTCTATTCTTTATCTTGTTATATTTTTCGATGTTCTAGTTTTCCTCGTTACCTTACTCGCAGTAAGAAGGACAACTCACTGCCAAGGCTTTCAAATGTCTTTTCCTAGAGCACTCTCTTGATAATCCTTTGATTGTCTTTGCTTTCTCCACCTTTTTTTTAATTAGTTTTCAACGATATCTATGACTGCTGACAGGTGCTAGCCTGGTCGTGAGGATGTTGCAATTTCTCATCACCTCACCATGTAGTTCCTTCTACCCTGGCTCTGATATCTCTCTTCAGAATAGTAAATAGTCTGTCCATAACTTTATTCAATTCAGGTTTTTCATTATTTTAGAAGCGATTCCATTTTAAAAACTACATGTGGAATCTTTTCCTATCTAGATTGGTGCCATAGTATGATTGTTAGATGTCTGCCCCTTAAGTTTTTGTTGGCTCAATCAAGGATGAAGAAGCATGAAATTGGATAGAAATGAACTAAATGAATATAATATATAAATGGAATGACCTCAAAATTTCGCATTTGTTTCTTACTTAAAAGTTGATGGCATGTCTAGTTGTCTACTGGCATCTTGACTCACCCAAATCAGAGCTTGTCTAGTTAGTAACTTCTTATGTGTTTTGATCCTTGCAGGAAGAGAATGTATAAATCACAAGATGGAACTTGTTTAAAGTAGAGACCAAAATGCATTGTTATCACTCCTGTATTGGTACGAGTTTCATTCTCATTATGCAGCAGCCTGTATGGGAGTGGGTCTTGTACCATATGCATCTGTTGGCAACTTTCTCATTGTAAATGTTTTGGCGGAAAGGATAGGCACGCCACTGGTGCATTCTATATGACAAAAACGAAATCCAAGGTTTTTCTTTGAAGCAGTACCTGAGTGTGTCTCTGGAATTGAGCTTAGGAAACAAGTCTAGTTACATTTTTGACAGATTTGCATATGAGCAAGCAGTTCGGAATGCTGCATGTAGGTGGAAAATATGCCTGGAATTTGTTCCGGGGTTTTTCTTGCCTTTTTTGTTGCAGTGATTTAGGAGGCTAGTTAGTGAATCCATAGTTAAGAAGCGGGCATTTTATATTTATTTAATTATTTTTTAAAACTAGACCTTGAGGATATATGTTATTAAAGATGCTATGAAATCAGTTAGTGTTCATATTGAATTGAAAGATGCTATGAAATCAGTTAGTGTTCATATTGAATTGAATAGCGTTCGAATGTTGAATTTGTAATGCTTGTTGAACATTGATTATAAGGAGGATGAAATAAAAACAAGGGTAAAATCTACATCAACAAATTCAAAATCCTTTAACATGATATTTCAAATCGGTTTAGTTTCAACAGAGATTTGATATTTGACAGTATTGCATAAGCAGTGGTTGTTATAATAGTTGTCATTTAGGCCACATGCAGCTTTTATCTTAGCTGAGTATGGATGCAATTGTGTCATTACTTGATTCACAGGTTTTCTATTAAGAATTAACAAGTCTTTCATCAAGAAATTAAACATCCATTCGCCGAGCTAGTGCAGAAGTAATGAGGAAGGAGGAAGCCCTTTGCAAACACTCAAACATTAATCACCTATTTGTTGATAAAGAATAGTTCGCAAGTCCCTCGTTTTGGCAATGCCTAATCACCTATTTGTTAATAAAGAATAGTTCAAAAGCCCCTCATTCTGGCAGTGCCTGAAGATACAACAAAATGTCGGTACTTTGGTTTCTAGAAACTATACGGCCAACGATCCAAGTTCATGAGCTAGCTTGGTTTCATTTTAATTCACCAAAAAAATAGCTTGGTTTCATTTTCATGTGATTTAATCATGACAGTGGATTGGTAAAATATAAGTTGATGAGCCAAAATGAATGGTTGCAAAAACTGGTTTGTATCAAACGTGGGTATATCCGTATCTTTATAGCTGTATACTTTGTTAATATTCAGAAGACCAGATCATCAAATTCCAAAATTGCGAAACAGACTAAAATATGAAAACCATACACTTCTTAATCATGATATATATTGCATTACTTCAGCAATGTTAGCCGCAAAATAATAATCAAAAACAAAAAGTTGCCCACATTTTCGAGTACCAAAAATTCATACATATAATCTCAAAAATTGAAGAGTTAGCAACTTTTCTCAAAGATAACAATAATAAGGTAATAGTGGTATGCAAATACGTGTAAAAAAGGGAAAACCCCAATAAAAGCATCAATTGATGTTTTGCATCCAACGTAGACTGTAGATGGTATAATACAAGAGTTCATTATTTTCCATCATAAAAATACTTCGCCAAAAAGCAGATAAAAAATCACTTTTTAATGGGAGATCATTTCACAGTCAAGATTTTGATGATTGATGCGGTACCCACGCGATGCAGAACCACAACAGAATCCCCGTTAACGCAGAGTCCCTTTCCCTTGGCACATTGAAGGGCAAATTCTATTGCATCTTCTGTTGTTTCTGCATGTGAAGCTCTAGCAGAAGCTGCACTTAATATTGGAATCAATCCTCGGAATATCAAGCTATGTCTTGCAGGGGACTCATCACTGCATGACCAATCAAAGGTATCAGTCGTTAGCTCAGGAACGACAACAGAGAGAATTGGCGTGCCTGGCCTGTATTTAGCCACCAATTTTGCAGTAGTCCCTCCTCTAGTTAAAACCAATATGAGAGCTGCTCTAGCAGAGTTGGCTGTTCTAACAGCAGAAGAAGCTAGACTCTCCAATGGGCTCATGGGTACTGGTGAGTGCTCCATTATCCTTTTGAATACATCCCCATAGTCAATGGTACTCTCAGCTTCAACACATATTTTAGCCATCGTTCGAACAGCGAGTTCTGGATAAGCTCCAGCAGCAGTTTCACCACTAAGCATGACACAGTCTGTTCCATCCAGAACTGCATTCGCAACATCAGTAGCTTCAGCTCTGGTTGGCCGGGGTGATTTGATCATTGACTCCAACATCTGGGTTGCAGTAACGACCGGTTTTCCTTGGATATTGCACTTATAAATCATCACTTTCTGTGCGAGAAATATTTTCTCAATTGGAATTTCCATTCCAAGGTCACCACGTGCCACCATAAATGCATCAGAGTTTGCAAGGATGTCATCAAAGTTTGCAACCCCTTCTTGGTTTTCAACCTGCCACATACATTTGTAAGTTGCAGAGGAAAAGCAACTAGAAATAAGTAATTGAACATATACAAGAGATAGAAAAAATCAGTATGAACTCAAAAACATTTTTTCTTTGAAGAGCATCTCAAAGTTTGTAAGATGATGTCCAATAACACACATTAATGTGCAGCAAACATCTATATGAAATCATATCTGATTAGAACTCTTGACACATTGTTAAACAAGCTCAAAAATCACATCTATTCCATGAAAAAAAAAAATCAGAAATTCATAATATAGCATACCTTTGACATGAGAAGAATGTTCTTAGCATGGTGTCCTAGCAGTTTCCTAACTTGCACCAGATCAGAACCTTTTCGAACAAATGAAAGCGCAATCATGTCAATTTTATTGGGAACTCCCCAAATCATGATATCTTCCTTGTCTTTCTCAGTCAAAGTGGGAAGATCCACTACGACTCCAGGCAGATTAACATTCTTTCTCTCACCTAGAACAGCAGAGTTCTCACAGCGGACTCGAACTAAACCCAATTCTTTGTCACATGATAAGACTGTAAATGATATGGTTCCATCTGCGCAAAGTATGACACTCCCGGGCTTCACATCCTCAGCCAACTTTTTGTAGCTCATGCAGATTGTATTCTCATCACCCTTTAGGCTATAGTCAGTCGAAATAGTTATTTCATTACCTTGTTTCAGTTGGATAGGTTTGCCGTCCTTGAGAAATCCAGTTCGAATCTCAGGCCCCTACAGCAATGTGTAATGTAAGTAGATGCATAAGATGAAAGATATGAAATGAAGGAACTTGAAAATGCTGGTTTTACGTTATTAAGTTGATGAATAATAATGCCTTGAACTCACACCAATTCAACATTTAGTGAAAGATAGGAAATATAATATACCTAAATGATTAAGTCATTCATGTTCTTGACCTATGAAATTAAGGAGCATATAATGAGTAAATCAGCTTTACATCCCTTTAAACTCCCTGAACTACTCTCTATGGAGCACTGGAGCGGGTTGAATTCAATTTTACAAATATAGCCAACATTGATGTTTACGTAAATATAATATTAAGCATCCAAATAAGATTGAAAAGAAGATCACTTCCTTTCACTATTCATTTGATAAAAAACTTATAACATCCCCAATGGTAATACTTTTGAATTGTTCTTTAGCTTCATTTTTTATGTGCCCCTACTATACTAGATCAGCTTAAAGAACCTACAACATACCTATTTAAGAACTTCAAATAAGTCCTACAATTACAAGTCACCCTACATCTTGTGCTATTACTGTGATTTTTTTTTTAATGCATAAGAAACAGCTCTTCTACTCTTGTTAAATAAGAGTTTTTATTTGCGGCATTCATCTCATCTCCCTCAAATTACAATACTCACCAAAATCAGGTTCTTAAAAGATTAAGAATCAAGTAAGAACCGGATATTGGAGATGCTCTTATATTACTATAGCGCAAAAGGGTTAAAAGAACTAAAGTCAATTTGGATTGACTTATTTGAGTTTATCTAGTCTACTAGCATAAGCACTTGTGAGAATCTTATGGCCTTGTGAGCACTTGTGAGCTTATTTCAATGACAAGATAAAATAAAGTTTAATTGTTTACATATAAGCTATAAGCTGTTTTCATAAGCTATTTTGAAGAACTTATTAAAATATATTTAACGTATGAACATATCAGAAGTTGATTTCATAACTTCTCTCAAACAGTCTCACAAGTGCTTATGCTAGTGAATAAGCTCAAATAAGTCAATCCAAACAGCCTTTATGACAAATACAAAAATTGTTTTCAGTTTATTTCCGCTAATAACCTACATGAAACAAGTTTGACTTTATTTTATCTTGTTATAAAAATAGTTTATAAATAAGCACTTGCATGATAAACGCTTACATAAGTTGTTTACCCAAACATAACCTAATCTTACAGTTCAAACATGTATTGACCGTAAAGTCGATATTAATCAGTTAAATTTGATCTTAATTCTTATCCATACTACATATAAGATTATATAAGGTCAAAATGAACTTGATATACTTCATATATCTCAGTTCTCACACATCAATCACAAACACAAATTACACAGTCTATCAATTCAAATAAAAAAACATTAACAATTACAAAGAAAACTCAAGATACATAATAAATAAATAAAAATAAATAAAAAGGTTTAATACCTTAGTATCAAGCATGACGGCGCAGAGAATTCCGGTATTCTCCATGGCGGCTCTAAGATTATCAAGAGTTTCCTGATGATACTCATGAGAACCATGAGAGAAGTTGAATCTCGCAACATTCATGCCTGCTCGCAAAAGCTTCTCGACCATAGGAACAGACCTAGATGCGGGTCCCAGTGTGCAAACGATCTTAGTTTTGGGCTTCTTCTCTGCTACAATCGTCGACATGTTTAGATCGATGAGTGATGTGCTGTGCTCTGTTGTGCTGTGCTTTTTCTCTGACTCTCCAATAAACAACTGAAGCCGCTTATATAGATATTCTCAAACAAGCAAGTCTCACGCGGACCAAAAATATTCAACAAAAGTATTTTTTTTCTTGACCGATAATCAACCTAAAAGATTAGTAGTAATAATAGTATATCAAAAAATTAACAGTCAATTTTATTAAAAAAATTATATATATTTGTACGTGTTATTGTACCTTTTTATACTTTTTTCCTCAAATTTTACTTTCGAAAAAGTAGTATCTACACCATTTTTTTTTGTTGATAGAAATATCTACATCATTGTAAAGCTATTATGACTTAAGTTATTATAACACAACAATAATGATAGATTTAGGGATGACAATTTGACCGGACTACATGGGCACCAACAAAAACTATCTATGATGGATGGGTAAATATTTACATTCTTGGGTCTGAGTTTAGATTTGAGGAACTACCCGCAAATTTGAACGAGTATGAGTGCAAATACGAGCACTCTAGTATCTAGTCCGTTCTGCAATCAGCATATTATATAAACTTATAATTATAATTTTATATCATACTACAATTAATTATTTAATCCTAAGTCTTTGATATTTATTGTAATATTAACTTATTTTTTTTATACTTTAGATATTTTTTAATTGGTTAAATACTGCGATGTGTGATAATTTATAAGTTGATTTGAAATAGTTTAAATCATATTTTAATTATGTGTGATTTATTTATTTATTGTCCTTTTGTTGTTAAAGTGCGGGTAATAGACACAAGTACATGCGCTTAGATGTCCACGAGATGCGGGAACGAGCACCAAACTTGTTGCCTACGAAGATATGGACTCAGGTACGAGCATATTTTATAAACGTGCGTATGTGGATGGACACACTATGATACCATATCCAAAGGGTACCATTGTCATCCTGGTAGATTAGTAAAATTATTGCACTATTATGCAATATATTTTTTTTACTCAATTTTTTATTTTTATAAAGATATATAAAAGTATAATTATTTTTTGGTACATTCATGTTATCTTTAAAGGTTATGTTAACTTATGTCATCGGACACAGGGTAAGTGGTAAAAAAAAGATAACATAAGTTAACATAACCTTTAAAGACATGGTGTAAATTACATTTTGTTCCGACTTCCGAGTAAGCATTAGGTAACGAAATTTCACCATAAATGCTTACTCGGAAGTCGGAACAAAATGTAATTTTGCACGTTAGGTCGAAAAATCAAAATAAATCAAAGCTTCTTTAGAGTATTATGAAACTTTGTAAATACCTGCTATGTATTTTATATATGTCTCTGCAAAAAAATA